>PVKN010004486.1:0-33394 GCA_004027915.1 Capromys pilorides
TCCCTCTCCCTCTCTCTTTCTCCTCCATCTCTCTAAGAGGACCTGGCATTTTGATTCCCCTTTGAACACAACATAAGCTTAGAACAAGGCTTATATCCTGATACTACTTCCTGGCTGATGATTCCTTGTTGAATGAAGGAATGGTGGAAGAGGAAATCACCCATGCACAACGAAGGGACTCAAAGAGACTTAAGGGAGCAGTTGAGTGATGCAAAGGGATAAGAGGGAGGAAATAGAAGATGAATCAGAAGAAACCGAGTTAGGAGCTCCTAATAGGAACACTTGTTGTTTAATGGGTTGTTATTCCCCAGTTTCTCACTAATCTTCAGGAAAACCACAGCTTCACAAAACACATGCAAATACATCTTATTATCCAAGAAGAGATGTGCTGGGTTTGGAGACACATCTTGATTGAATTTTTATAACAAGTATATAATTATGTATTCCAGATATATACTTTTGAGTCAAGAATTCTAAGATCTATTCTACGGACATAATTGGACAAATTTTTAAAAGTTACAAAAAGCATGTTCATCCCAGAGTTATTTTTAATGGTGAAAAACAGTAAACGATTTCAACATATAATCAGTAGAGACTTAGGTAAATTAATGTGCATCCATGAAACTGGATGTATGCAGGCACTTTAAAAGATAGGGTGTAGGTTTTTATATATTGTCATGGAAACGTACCCACAGAACATTGTTAAGTGAAAAAAAGCAGCTAACAAGACAACAGCGAGTGCAATATGAATATATATATATATATTTTTCCAAATGAGAAAAATCTAAAAGAATAGCAACAATAGTTGGCTCCCAAAGGTAGTATTTTCTTCCCACTTGGCCTTAGAGAAATTATTTTCCTTTTTCCAGAACATCAGCTAAGTATACTGTACTACATTTTTGCAAAGAAAAATACAATTATTTCTCTACATGGCCATCCAGCTTTCTACATATAGGATTTTATTTCCTCTCACCAATTGTAAACGTTGTGCTCATCTATTATAAGGAGTTGGCCTTGGGAAGATTCAAATATAAGTTGAAATTCAGTCCATTTTAAAGTCAGAAATAATTTTCCTTTCTCACAGAACACAGCATGCCTAGAGATGTCCAATGGAAACACTTTAAACACTGGGATTAAAGACTTGCAAGGTTATTGATGGGGAAAGTCACACCTTGAAAGAATGCTAACAAGTAAACCACTTACCTGGGAATAGCCAGTTTAAGTTCCACAAAATTACAGCTTCCCTATGTTGGATACAGGAAGAGCCCCCAGAATCCCCAGGACAACACAAAAGAAGATTACAGCTGCTTAGCGTCCAAGCCAACTTTTCCATTGCGAATGTGTTCATTCGGGTTATTACTACGTCATGATATTCCCTACTGCACATGCGACCACTCTAACATTTCTCCCCAGTTTAAAACCAGAGAGAGAGAGAGAGAGAGAGAGAGAGAGAGAGAGAGAGAGAGAGAGAGAGGGAGAGAAAGATTTTCAGAAGACTGAAACACTTCCTTTGGCTGTGGAAAACCTAAGGGGTAAAAAAGAAGGGGGGGAAAAAAGGAGAGAGGAAAGAAGTCAGGAAAAGCTGAAAAGAGGGAGGAAAATGGCCACTTCTTCCCCTGATAGCACATCACAGCCGAACCTGGGTCGAGAACATAAGTTGGTTTCACAAACACGACAGATCAGAGAAACAAAGTCGTCCTAAGCTCCTATGTTCCACCAATTTGATATGGCTGTAAAAGCAGACTAGCCTCTGGATAAAAACCTGGTTTCTGAGATCACAGGCCCTATTACAATAAAATTTCCCCATAACAGTTCAGATCCAGGTACATGGAAAACACTTCACTTGCCTAGTTTTCCCCAGAATAGTAAAATTTTTATTTCATCTATCATACAGCCTGTTTTCTCTCAGAAAGAGATATGGGAAGTTCAATAAGGGAGTGGCTTTCCTGCAGGTTCTGATGGAGACCAGTTTTGTCCTGCACCCTAGGAAAGAGGGATTCCTGCAGACACTGAGAGAGTCGTCGTGTACACCTTTCCCAGGATTCAGCTCATAGCTGAGCCCAGAGGCAGCCTTGCTCCCCACGGGCCACCCAAAGCTAATCTTAGCCCCAGCCCACCTGTTCAGGGCTCTCCTATGGCTGGGACAGGGCTGAGAAAGGTTTGAAACTTTACATGGTCCAAAGATGCCCAGACAGGTCACAGAATATTGCTAGGCCTCCCTTTCTAGTCCTTTCTCTTCCTTGGAATAGCCAAGATCTTTCTGCGCTAAAGCTTTCTCTTGGGAAATGAGCTTTTGAGACACTAACGTGACACGATGATGGGAATTCAATATGGCTTCTCCCAAAGGCGTTTTAGTAGCTAATGGTAAAAAGGGACACTCCGATATTCAGGCGTATTTGACTATGTTCTTTGGGAGCTATGAATAAGATTTGGGAGACAGAAATGAGAAAAAAGTCTTCTGGCTCCTTAAAATCGCAGCATCTGTTGAGTGAATGTCCAAAACAAAATGGCCTGAGAAGTAAAGAGGCAGTGGGGCTCTCTGAAGAACAGGTCACAGTTACAGCAGTGTGAAGCCCAGTCCCAATCCATCTCTTTGAAAAGTCACCTTCTGCACAAACTCATCCCGCGTCTGTTCCTTGCCAGTGTTCACTTCTACGCTGACTGAGCACCCACCGAAGTGGATCCCACACGCAAGGAAACACCCTTCCCCAGCTGGAGCATGAGTACAGCACAAAACAACCCCCTGCAACTTTCAGTGATGGGCTGCATATTTACAATTATTTTAATTACACACTAAAAGACAAAGATCAGGAACAGGCGTCAGACATATGAATTAAAATTAATGATCACCTGTTAATGGAGTGAAAAGTCATTCATCATTTTACTCAAACTAATCTTAAGGAAGCCATATGGAACCTTTTACAATAGAGCAAATTTTTATTCTCTTTAGAATATGAAGATTTTGATTAATAAAATGAAGAGAACACGGTTAATCCAAGCAAAATGTCTTCTCATTAAATATTGGTAGTTACCAATTAGTATCAAAAACTGGATGTGTTCCAATAAAATGAGTATTCACATGTTGACCAAGCTGTGTCTACATCTGTTCTTCCTTCCTTTTTTCAACAAATATTTGAATGCCAAGCATCATGCTAGGCAAAGGGATACAATGGTGAGCAAAAATAGACATGGTCCTGCATTGCTGAGTATAACAGTCTGAAAGACGTGGACACTAATCAAATAATTACCACCACAACAATATAACTGAGACTATGATAGGTGATAAGCATGTGCAAAGGCCCTGTGACAGGAGGTGTACTGAAAGGACCAGAAAGCCAGATTGACTGGAAGGTAGGCCTGAGGACAGAAGTGGCAGAAGATGTTGCAGGGTCAGGCAAGGAGTGAGAGTGAATGTACAGGGAGTCGCGAGGGCACTGGTGCCATCAGATGCAAAGTGGCAAAAGCAGGAAACACTTGGAGGGCAGAGCGTTGGCAAAAGAAGGATGGGATCTTGAAATTGCTAGGTCCTCAAACTGGATTTGGAAGCGGTGAGAGGCTCTCTTAGTTAGGGACAAAACACCTGATACCCACAAACTAAAGAGAATGAAGCATATTTTAGCTCGCAGTTTGTAGAGGCCTCGTTGGCTGGCTCCAGGGCAGCATGGCATGGGGAGGGGCTCAGTAGAAGAGAAACAGTCCATGGCATGGCAGGCAGGAAGCACTAAGACTCTTCCCTTGCCTTCGCCCTTCCATCCAGGCTATGAGCCTGTTGGTTGGTGCCATTCAAACCCAGAGTCACTCCCTTTTCATTCAGACCTAAAATTATGCTAAATTGGTCAGTGGACTAATCCAACATCCCATACCCATGAGCCGGTCACCCCCAAAAGCCCCACCCATGAACACATGAGCCTTTAGAGGGACATCTAGACACAAGCTATAACAGGTTTTCTTGGACCAGGCAGGGAATGGACAGGAGCAGTGGTGAAGACAAGTATGCTATCAAAGGATGGTCCTGGAGTTCCCTTTTTTTCTTTTCTTTTTTTTTTTTTTGTGGTACAGGAGATTAAACTCAGAACCCTGTGCTTGCCAGGCAGGCACTTATTCTACTGAGCTATCTCCCCAACCCTGGTTCTTGAGTTTTTATCTTATGGAACTGCATAGATAATAATGCTGTTCCTGAGATTGAAAACTGCTGGAGTTTAAACAGCAAAGTTCTTGGCCATATCGCCGTAACAGAAGCCATGGTTACAGTGAGGAAGATGGTTGGGTTAAAAGCAAAAAGCAGGCAGTATGTGCATTTTTAATTGGCCAGGTTCTGCCATTCACATTTTCCTTCGCTGGGGATATGAACTCTAGAAAGGACGTAGGAGGTTACCCAGCACCACCCCCACCTTGCATAGGTGAGGAGAGGGGTCTTAGCCACTATCACCAGGCAGAAGAGCAGAGCACCAGAGCTTACCCTGAAAAGGGTGCTGCAGAGAGAAGGGTTCCTGCAGAAGCCCAGGAGATCAGTCCGTGCTCAGCAAGCAGAGCCTCGGTGCCCCAGTGCCCAGCTCCTTGTGAGTGCTTTGGTCCAAAGGTAGGGAAGACACCAGCCCTGGAGAAGGAAGCCACACACGTCAGTGAATGATGGGAACCCAGTGGGACCAGTGTTGTGGTGGCATCTGAGGGTGTGACAGGTGTTCTCAGGAGCACCAGAAGGGAGGATTCTATGATACATGCTGTCTTAGTTACTTTTTACTCATTGTTGGGACAAATACCAGACACTCAAAATGAAGGAAGAAAAGGTTTGTTTAGCTCACAGTTGCTGGAGGTTTCAGTCCATTTTCGGCTGGCCCAAGGCTGAGTGTAACAGGGCAGAGAGCATCCAGTTCATGCCGGCAGAACAGCAACAACCACAACAGAGGCAACCAACCAACCAGGGTGCAGAGAGCAACAGCCGACATCTGTCTCTCTTTATACTACATTTAGGCTCTCTGCCTCAACCTATCTGCCTTAGGCCACACCCATAATCCCAGAAGGACTCAGACCCATAATCCCATCTGTACTAAAACACATAATCCCAGTGGATCAAGAATCAAGTATTCCCAGAAGTACTCAGACCCATAGTCCCATCAGTACTAAAACACATAATCCCAATGGATCATGACTCAAGTCTCAAACTCTAGAAGTCCCCACCCCATGATTGCATGAGGCTTTGGGGGGACAACTAGACATAAACCATAACACATGCCTAAGGCCACCCTGAGTTGGGACTTGAAGAAGGACAGCGAGCTAACTGAGCACTTCTTCTGGAGAAGAGTACAGTCTAAGCAGGTTAGGCCCTGGTGGCTGGGCTCCTCCTCCCTGCTCTCTTCTCTTCCTTGTCTTCCTCCACTTCCTTCCTGTCTTCATCCTCCTATTCCCCTCCAGATCTCCGCTCCTCCTCTCCTCCTCTCCTTCTTCTCTTCTCCTTCTATGATCTTTACCAACACAATGCTCTCAAAAAAAGTGAAACCTTTTGGAAACAGATCAAAGGAATGCTTGTCCCTCTTCAGACAACTCTCATCTTCTTTCCAGGAAACACAAACACTTCCTGGGGTTGAGCAAGTCTGGTTACATCTTTAGAGGTGCACATGGGGGCCAAGTCTTAGGCATAGGGCAAAATACAGATGCCAATAACTCCGTCAATATATCATCTTCCACGGGTGTTCGCGCGGGTGCGTCATGGCTGCAGCATGAAGAGCAGGAGTGGGGGTGGCTTGGCAGAGAGTCCTGTAGTTCAAGCACAGACAGAAGACCTGGATTAGGGAAACAGACACCAAAAACAGGGATTGAACAAACCTGAAATGTCTAATTATTCAATGTAATCTGACACCCTGGGATCCCTACAGGGAGTTTGATCTACTCAAGCAGGGCACGTGACTTTGGAAGGATAAACTTGTAAGGTGAGTGAAAGGTTGAACTTGGACTCCATGCTAATAGAAGTTGAGCACAAGATGACATTTTCTCGCCCTTCAAGTTCTGAAAATCCCATTCCTCAGGGCCCTCATGGATATCCGGGAAAAGCTAAAACCCACAGACTTCCCAGCTGCTTCCTTTGGAGGGCCTGGCAGGAGATAAGAGTTTAGCAGCAGAAGGGAGTTGCGCTCTGACCCAAAAGCAACACAGATGGGGATAGAGGAGGACTCCGAGGAGTAAAATAACAAATGCGGCAGCAAATGTCACCAGCTTGCCCTAAGCTGATCCAAAGGCTGCTGGCTACTTCCAACAGCAACATCACTGCAACATATAATCCATCTCTCTCTCTTCCCTGCGCCCCTGCACATTTGCATACCGTCACACACATGCATTTAAGAGGCTTAAAGAGGACATTTCCCCAGCCCTCCAGCCCTCGCTCCTCAGGGACTTTGCCCTCAGAAGACTCCAAATGCGCTTCAGGCCCTGTCCAGCCCACCCCCTTCAGCCTGCTCTTCCTCCATAAGGGATTTTGCCCAAAGATAAAACTTCAAAATCTCATAAAATAATGTGGATCCTCCCCTTTAGCAGGTTGGAGGCCACCAGGTGGGGGAACTGAGGGAGTTGTGACCAGGCCATCCTCAGAGGCGTGTCTTCCCCGACGGCTACACACAGATAGAGTTGATAGAAACAGAACTGACAAAAAGCACCATTGCTCAAGAGTCCTCTGTCTCCTCTGGGATAGGGTGGCTCCGAGGACTCTGCCTTGCGATTCCTGCAGCAGACTGGTACCTTTCCATTGCTCAGTTTTCCTTGGTGTTCAGGCGCCCGCTCAGAGCGTCATTTGAAGTGCTGTTTGTGCAGCTCTCCTTTTGCAAATACAAGGCAAAATGAGTTTGTCAAGATTGAGCTGCTGGGCCAGCTAGAAGAATTCCTGGGAGTGAATACCCCAGGGTCTGAACAATCAATCCCAGTCTCTCGGGCTGGGCCCTGACGCTGGGAGGCTCAAGTGTAATTTAGGGCTGTGCTTATTACAGGCTCAGACCTTGTTTGATGCACTGAAGTGGAAAAAAGTTCTCTCTCTGCATGTGGCCATGTCCTATGTGTCTGTCGGATCTTTAACAATGTAAACATCAGAAACAGATGGGGAAATGCAGGCCAGTGCCAGGCCAAACAGTGCTCACTGCAGACAATGTGCCACCGCGCCAAGACAAACACGCTCTTTCGATATCACTAATTTATAGCACACTGGAACCAAGCAAAACAAATAACAATTAAGCCCAGAAATCTTAAAATGAATAACCTTTCTGTACACAAACTCAATGCCACTATTAAAAGGCCATCAACTGCGATGAATATATGAAACATAACAATGAAATCCTTCTTATGTGAGTAATTACTGAGTAATTACCAGGAAAGGGGGCATTTCTCTAGTTTGCAGAGGCTGTGGGTTTTGAATGCCAAGCTTTGCCTTTGCAGAGCACGTAGGGGCTTTGAAAATGCTTCCTCGGGCTCGGCACCCTGTGACGACACTAGGGGTGGGGGCAGCAGGTCCTCCTGGTCCCATGTTCCAGATGGAACTGATAAGGCGAGTGGTCCAGGCACTAGGTTCCTGGCCTCTCTTCCAGTCTCTTCAGCTGCCTTGGGGGAATCCTCTTCCTTCACACCTGCAACCCTCCTGCATCTCTGTTTTTATTTTCATAGTTTATTTGTATTACAAATTGAAAAATCATAAACATACAAAGTCCACCAAGACACAGATGAGCACACTGATAAATATAGGCAGGCTCATGGCCACGTCTTGTGATGCAAGCACCTCTTGTAGCAGTAGAGGCCCAAGGTAACCGTGTTAATCTCAGGATATCTCAATAAATTCAGTGTTTAAATGTTTATACAAGTTTTACTTTCCCCAATATGTCCATCTTTTGGCAAACTCTGTTTTTTTGGGGGGATAAAAAATAATGTTCAAATGCAGGAATACAATGTGAAATCATTAAGTTAAGCTAATTAACACATCCATTATCATAACTCATATTTTACAGTAGGACTATCTGAAATTTTCTTGCCAAATGTTTTTTGAAATGTGCCATATATGATTAACTATATTCATTATGCTGTGAAATAGATTTCAAAAAATTAAAACAAAAGAGAAAGCAAAGTGGATTCCTCTTGTTCAGCATCTTCCCTACATTCTAGCTTCTGGTAACCCCCATTCAGCTCTCTGCTTCTGTGAGTTTTAGATCCCTCATGCAAATGAAAACATGCAGTATTTGTTTTCCTAAGCTTGATTTGTTTCACTTGTATTTCATGCTTTCTGACTCCACCTATGTTGTAGCACGTAGCTACAGATCCAACTGGTTTCAGGCAAATAGCTCTACACTCAACCAGGTAGAAGCCTGACCTAGAGGCCAGGGCGGTCTATCGAGTAAAAGGAAGACTTGATCTAGGAATGAAGCCAGTCCTCTTTCTCTGCCTCCAGCTCACAGAAATGATAGTGAAGTCACTTTACCTGGGCCCAGTCTTGGTATTAACACTGGCTGTCTCCTGTGAGTCTTACCGAGAGAACCTCGCTTCCAACAGAAGGCTGCCCGGTCTGCACTGACTACATGACTCTGGGAGTCACACAAGAATGAAAGCTGTTTTTCATCCATCAAGTGTGCAGAACATTTAAAACGCTGATCATTTGATTTGTGGTTGTGGTAGAATAAGGAAATGAACAACCTTATAAGCTGTTGAGAGGAGTCGGATTAATAAAGTATGTTCAAAGGCAAGTTGGCAATTCCAATTAAATGTACAAGGCTGAATTATATGAAGTTGCCAATATTCAACCCTCTTTGACTTATAAAATTTTATATGATTCAGCCAAATACAATTTGCGCGTTCTTTAACTTTGCCTAACCACTTCTTTGTAGCTATTTTAGAGTTGGCACATGCTCACAAAGAGCTTACAGTCAGATGTTCACTTTAGCTTAAGTGTGACATGAAGAATTTTAAAACAATCTATCTAAATGCCAATCAGAGTGCTTGCTTCGGCAGCACATGTACTAAATGCCCATCAGAAAGGTAAAACATGCCCAGATAGATCCCGACTGGAAAATGATGTGCAGCAAGTAAAAAGGTAGATCTTTTCAACAAATAAATTCCAAGGAGAGAGATAGAGGCAGAGACACAGACAAGAAGGGGAACCAATAGGTTAAAAGAGATTTAAGACTTAGGCACAGGCCAAGACTTCCTGAAGAGGACACCAATTCCACAGGAAATAATAGTGAGAACTGACAAATGAGCTTCTGAACAGTGAAGGAGGCAGTCTAAGCAGCAGAGCCACGCCTACAGAATGGGAATAAATCCTCGCCCGCTACTTTTCCAAAAAATATCCAGAATATATAAATAACTCAAAAATATAACACCAAAAAAATTTTTACAAGGGTAAATAAATTGAACATACATTTCTCAAAAGAAATATAAGTCCAATACATTTAAAAAGTGCAACTTCTCTAGCTGTTAGGAAAATACAAGTCAAAACTATATCAAGATCCCCTTTCACCCATCAGAATGGCTGTCATCAAGGATACAAAAAAATATGAGACAACCCACTTGGGCCCCCTTTCTGTCCCTCTTTTGGGCAGAACCTTTCTTTCCCCTAATAAATACTCTGTTCTTAACCTCAAAAATATACATACATACATACAATACAAAAAATAAATAAATCTTGGTAAAGAGGCAGGGAAACAGGAACCCTTATACACTGCTGGTAAGAAGGTAGACTAGTAGTGACACTATGGGTGTCAGTATGGAGTTTCCTGCCAAACTTAACAATAGTACCACCATTTAATCTGGCTATATCTCCCTTCAACATAGTCCTGAAAAACTCAAAATCAGAACACGATTGAGACATCTGCACACCCATGTTCCTAGAAGGACGATGCATAATAGTTAAGCTCTGGAATCACAGGAAACCTATCAACTGATGAATGGATAAAGACAACCATAAAGAAGCGTGAAGTGACATTGGCAGGAAAATGAATGGAATCGAAAACCACCACAGAAAGCATTATAAGCCAGACTCAGAAAGTTAAATATTGCATGTTTTCTCTAATATGTGGAATTAAAAAAATGATGATCCCAAAATAAAAGGAAGACTATTAAGGGAAATAAGAGGCTGGAAGAGGAAGGGGCAAGAGTAGTACTGGTGGAGGGGAAAAATGGTGAATGTTACACATAAGTGCAAATATACCAAAATGAAACCCACTGTTCTATGTCGTTCATATGCTCAGATACCAATATAAAAAGAGGCTTAAAAGTTATAAAAATCAATCACGATGTATGGATCTTAGAATCTTGACCCAAATATCTAATTTCTAAGCTAGATAAAGGCTGACCTCAGGGAATTGTTCTTTTTTTTCTAGTTTAACAGGGAATTGTGTTTAAGTTTTTTATTAGCCCTTAACTTGCAGTTACATAATGAAATATTTGTGGGTAGAACAATGTGCTTTAATTTCACTTTAAAATAATAAAGGAGGAGTGTGTAAGTGGGATTGGATGTTCTAGATTGGATGAGTTGATACTGCTGAAGGTGGGCGATGGGTCTATAAAGGCCCATTGTACTACTGCATCTGTATGTATTTAAATTGTTCCATAATAGATCTTAAAAGTAATGTATCACTGCCTAAGCAAAAAACATAGTTTTACAAGTACTGACAAAGAAAGTATATATTCAGCAAAATAGGAAATTGCAATATACTATTCACATTATGACATCAGTATTTTAAAAATAGAAAATGAAACCTCACACACAAAAGTAAACATATTTCTAAAATTTTAACCAGTTAAACTCTAAACTATTAATAGTTCCTATCAATGAAGAAACTAGGATTGGAAAGTAAGAGGCTGATAATGGTTGAGGGAAGGTTCCCTTTTACCTGAAATTTGTGTTTTTCCAAGAATATATCAATATACTAGCTATCTAATTTTAACAATAGTCAGCATCATTAACTGGAAATTTCCAAAGGATTTGAGGAGTGATCATTTTGCTAAAAGACAACTTATTTATGAGTCACCAACACCTGCTGGGGTGGAAAGGGAGACCAATTTCCTTTTCACTAAGCACCCACTAAATGTCAGGCGCTTACCTTCAGTACTTGTGTAATTCTCACAATAATCATGGACCGGCTACCACAGTCAAAAAGTCAAGGAGCTTCCCAAGTGCACTCAGCCAGTGGTGGACAGAGCTGGAAGTGGAATCCAGGTCTCATGCAGGAGACCACCTTTCCTCAGCCACGCCATGTTGCAGACAGTCAGGTTCTGCTGTGGTTTGGGCTTCCCTGGGGCTGAGCAGGGCAGGAAGCAGTGTAGGGATAAGTAGGGAGGAGGAAGAAGGGAAGTAGAACAAGTGACAAGGAAGAAGCAGCAGAGAGGCAAGAACGGGAGAAGGGATATAGGAGACCATGCAGCTATGGCCAAGGCCGGAAGTGGCCAGGCCTGGTGACGGACAGCCCAACTCATCCCTGTGGCTGAGGCTCCACAGCCCTGGTGGTGTGTGGTGTGACCCACTGGTGCGGCAGAGGACTGGTCAGAAGCGGGATCTGCTTTCTCACTGGCACATCATGGAGGGTAGGTGCAGCAAAAGTGGGGGTTCTCATAGCTAGAGAGAGTGAGGTGATGGTGATGATGGGAGATGGAGGTGGGGGTCGAAGGGTGGAGATAACAGGAGTGGCGGAAGCAGCTTGGACAGCAAGTGATGTTTCAGCAGAAGGAACAGTCAACAGCAGGGGGAGGGGAGCGGAGAGAAAAGAATGAAAAAAACTGTGCTGAGTTTTTAAGGTGTCCAGCAAGCAACCCTCCTCCAGTTCCTGGTGGAAATGTCTGGGGACTATGGCACATGCCTGCCATCCCAACTGGGACTAAGGCAGCAGGATCTCAAGTTCCAGCCCAGCCAGGGAAACCTAGCAACTCAGCAAAAACCTGTCTCAAAATAAGCAAATCTGAAAAGGGATGGAGCTCAGTGTAAAGGCCCTGGGTTCAATCCCCAGCACAAAAAAGAGAAGTGGCAAGCCAATTGCTCCAATCAGTCTCCTTCCCAGATCTTCCTGTGCATGGCTGGTTCCTCTGCTTGGATGTACAGTGCAGTGCCCACCCCAAGTCAGGCAAGCTACTCACCTCTGCGGGCTCAGCTAAAATGCTACCTCTCTGGGAATCCATCCTGTGTGCTCTGAGATGTCCTGCATGGTTTGTCTCCTGCCCTCCTTGATATTCCTTACATGCATCACATTTTATAATTATTTATTTCATTTGTTGCTTGATAATTAACATCACAATGAATCATAAATTCCATGAGAGGAGTGGCAAGAGAGCGATAGCTATAGAATTGATTTTGTCTAATTTGTCACTATGTCCAGCATCCAATAAAATGGCTGGCACAAAGTGGATGCCCAACTATTGTCTGAGGATGGAAAGATGAAATGGGAAAGAGGGGGAGGAAGGAGATAAGGAGAAGGGGAAAGAGTGGTAGACAGAAAGAGACAGGAAGGAAGGAAGGAAGGAAGGAAGGAAGGAAGGAAGGAAGGAAGGAAGGAGGGAGGGAAGGAATAAGGAAGGAAAGGAGAGAAAGGGAGGAAGAGAGAGGGGGAAGGAGGGAAAGAGGGAAAGAGGAAGGGAGGGAGGGAGAGAAGGAGGGAGGGAGGGAGGAGTTGTAAGAATGGTCTGCAGCTCTCCACCACCTAAGAGCATGGGAGCATCTGACAGGCAAAGAAAAATTCCTGGACCATTTCCCCTAGTCACGTCTACTCCAAAGTGAGATCTTCAGTTTAGAAACCCAGGATGTAACCCTGCTGTCACCCTGATTAGTCACTGGTTTGATGTGCACTCTGTTTCCCCTCCATTACTCAAGGTAACAAAGAATTCACTGGAAATTACATGCTAGATTCTTCAGAGAAAATAATGTGTGTATCTGAAATGTTATTGTTACTCAATATTACAAAATTATGTGTCTGAGCTGTGAGACTACATTCTAAGCTGACTTCATAGAGTATTTATAACTCCCAAAACAGTTTTTATTTTTAAAATTAGCATAATACTTTTAGCCCAATGCTGTTGATAATCTGTTGTAATCAGTCATGAGTTCAGGTCGGTATGGGTGAAGGGTCTCCTGGAACTCTGCTTCCAGGATCCACTTGGGACCCCACTTGGGCCTGGTGAGGGGCCAAAGTCTGGCTGTCCCCAGGAGCTTGTTCATTAATCCACCATGGACCAAGGAAGTCTAGTGAGACATCATCAGAGAGCACTGTCCACTTCAGCCCACTTTCCTCCCTAAGTTTTCTTCCTGTCACTGTAGGTTGCTGAAATGGAAGTGTAAAAAGGAAAGAGCAGTAACAAGAATGAGAAAATAAAAAGAAGAGGAGGAGGTAGAGAAGAAGAAAGAAGAGGAGGAAGAGGGAAGAACGCCAGAGCTACCTTTAGCCCTTGCAAAGAGCAGCCAATGAGCACAGAGAGAAAAAGAAAGCTGAAGGAAACACAGAGATGAGGCTCAATGAACACAGGAGTAGGACCAACTTTGGGTGAGGAAGATGGCTCAGAGCCACCTGCCTTGGACATGAAGTACCCTGAGACAGAGCTGTCTGGGAGAGGAATGAGAACACAAGGGCCTGCACCACCTGTTCTCTCCAGTTAGTGCCAACATTTCGCTCTCCCACTGCTGAGCTGTGTAAAAATTCCCTGGAAGCAAGAGTCATCAAGAAAGCATCCAAAAATGTTGACATCCAACCGATCCAGGTTCAAACACCAGCTCTGCCCTTTACTAGCTGTGTAACCTTAAGCAAGTGGCAGCTGCTCTCTGAAACAAAGACGATCATAGTTCTTTCCTCTCCCGGAAGTTGGTAGAACTTACCGCAATGGTTGTAAAGTGTCTCCCACAGGCTAGGACCCCAGTAAATAAATCCCCCTGCTTTCATTACCCTTCAGCCTCCTAATCCCAGTACTTCTTTCCTATGTGACTGATTGTCTCCTACTATAAATGCTCAAGGGCAGTGTGATTAAATTCTGAGCAAGGACTGTAGAAGGAGAAACAGGCTCAAGAACTATGGTTGGGAGAAGTCAACACGACTGATGATGACAACAATGTGACATATTTGAAGTTTTCAAGTCAGCCTGACCTGGTTTCTTATCCCACCTCTACCACTGAATATCTCATGCAAGTGTATTAGTTTCTTGTGGCTGCTGTAACAAATGACCACAAACTAATCGGCTCAACACAACCCGGATTTATTTTCTTAGTGTTCAGCTTTGGCCTTTTGCAGCTCCTGGTGGCCATCTGTATTCCGCTGTATTCCCCTGAGGCTACCTCCTCCATCCTCAAAAGGCATCACTGTAGTCACTTCTTCCATTATCAGACACTTTGTCCTCCACTTCTGAGATTCTTCCTTCCCATGTGTAAGGATGACATGCTTACACGGGGTCCACCTGAAAAATACAACATCTTTTTCCCACCCCAAAAACCTTTAATTTAATCACACCAACACACTCCTTTTTGCCATATAAAGTAATAGCTATAAGTCCTGAGGCATAAGAAAGACATATTTAGGGGTCACTATTCAGCTTATCCCTACAAGTGAGCTCAATTCTCTGTGACTTATTTTCCCTTCCTGCACAAGGGAAATGATAAGTATTGGGATGATTAGTTTTATGAGTCAACTTGGTTCTGCCACGGTACCCAAACATTTGGTCAAACACAGTCTAAAATGTCTCCAATGTTGAGACAACACTGAGATTCCATCTTACCCCGGAGAGAATGCCTGCCATCAAAATATCAAACAAAAACAAATGCTGGTAGGGCTGCAGGAAAAAAGGAACCTTTCTCCATTGTTGGAGGGAATGTGGACTAGTACAACCACCACGAATATCAATATGGAGATTCCTTAAAAAACTAAAACTAGAAATTGTATTTGACTCGCCTACTCCTGTTCTAGGTATCTACCAAAGAAGTTAAAGATGCCGTGTTACAGTGATATGTGAGTAATGTGTATAGAGGAATAATTCATAACAGCTAAATCTTGGCAGCAGCCTATATATCCATCAGCAGAAGAACGGATAAAGAAAACATGGCATCTGCACACAGTGGAGCACTTCTCTCCATAAAGAAAACTAAGTTGAGTCATTTGCAGTAAAATGCATGCACCTGGAGCCCACAATGTTGAGTAAAAGAAATTAGGCATACAAGCCTAAATATCAATGGTTTCTCTTATTTTATTTCTCAAAATAAAAGATAGGCAATAAGAAGAAAAGAGATATTTCTCAAAGGTGAAAGAAGTCAAGAAGTGGAAGGGAAGGACGATGAAATAAAAGCAAGTTAACATGTTGTTTACATGTACCAACTCCTCACAAAGAATGGAATTATTGTGTACTATAAGCATATATTAGTTAAAAATTAACTTTTAAAATGTCGCCTGAGCTACAAAATGAGCTCAAGTCCAGCCTGAACTGCATAGTTAGACCCTGTCTCAAAAAAAAAAGGAAAACTAAATGTCGCTATGGAGGTAAATTTTTAGGTGAAATTTACATTAAATCAGTAGATTGATTTAATCAGTAAAGTTTTATCCTCTTTCCCCAGTAAGTTGGAAGCCATAAGAAAAACAGCTGATGATGAGCTGGGGAAATAACACAGAGGCATAAGTGCCTGCCTGACAAGCACAAGGTCCTGAGTTCAATCCCTGGTACCAAAAAAAAAGAAAAAAAAAAAAGAAAGAAAAAAATCTGATGTTATCACCTCATGTCCAGAAAGAGGGAATTCTGCCTCAAAGCCACCTTTAGACTCAAACTGAAACATCAACTGTCCCACCTACTTCTCTTGAAAATTTCAGACTTGTTAGCCAACAATTATATAAGCAATCACTAAAGAAGGAAGGGAGGGAAGGAGGCAGTTAGAAAGAAAGACAGAAACACAGGAAAAAAAAAAAGATCAATATAGATTCTCAGTGTTCTGAAGAGGAGAAGTCCAGTCCTTGGCCTTTTCCAGCTCCTAGTGGACACCTATATTCTCCAGCTATGGCCTCCTCCACCTTCTCCTCCATCCTCAGAAGGCATCCCCAGTCCCTGAGATAGATGGTGTTAAAGCTTTATGTTCCAACTTAAATGAGATAAAAGCATGCACAATGTGGAGCTCAATGTCTAGTACATAAAAGGTCAATAAATATTAATTACAGATTGTGATTTTCTTTTAAACACAAAGCCTCCACATGTGAAGTATTTTTATACCACAGCAAACACTGAGTTAGCTGTAGGGGGGAAGCGCTGAACCGAGCTTTCTTCTTACTGCTTTTTAGAAATTTTCCTACAGCAGTAGAAGTCCCTCAGGTCACTTCCTATGGTCCTGTTTGTCCCTAAAATAGGCTTGTGATCTCATGGAGTTACTACCTACAAACAAAAGAGGAGCTGAGAGTGCTGAACAGACCAGCTACCACAGCCTGTCGCTTCTGGGCAAGAACCACAGCCATCACTGTAGAGTGGGCAGTGGCCTTCACTGTGTGGACCTGGCCAAAGGGATGCGGACAAAAAGGCAACAAACAAACATTTAAAACATTTAATGACAAAGTAGTAGCTTGTCATGCCTCCTAGTCAGTCAGTTCTGAGGACAGGACTAACATGGCCAGTGAGTCAGCTTTGATGATGAAGTCCTCACACACAAGCCATCTGTTTCCTCCCTGACACAGTGAAAAGACAGGAAGTGGGAGGAAGATGAGAAAAAGAAAGGAAAGCACAGGACCCATGGCCCCTACCTGAACATGGCGGACAGTGTGTCCATGATATGCTCATGACATCAAACTACAGAACTGCTCAGGAATTTCCTGCAAAGAGGATTTGTGTGTAAAAAGGCACCCAGCTAAAAGTTCAGCAGGGAACACCCTAAGGCACACTCTATTTGGGGTGTCATATTTTAGCAGCTGCTCAAGTGTATTTACAGGAGCACAGCATATGGGGCCGCTTAGGGGGCTCAGCAGCTCAGCGCTGGAAGGCTGAAGACTTCATTCCTCCCCTTGAGTGGGAGTCACAGAAGCTCAAGTTCCCTGAGCTGCGGCAGGCAAAGGTGTCTTAAGTTCAAACACTGTGGCAATTTACATGGTAATTTACAATGCAACCTTTTGTCCTCCTGTCATCCCAAAGAAGCCCCCCCAAAAGTTGAGGAAAAGCAGCTCAGATGTTTACAGCCTGCCTGACACATTGTGATTTCACCCCCCTCTCACCAGACAGAAGGGGAGGGACGGGGTGTGGGTTTTATTGTGGCGGCTGGCGGTCTTTGACATTGTTCAATAGAGAGTCTGGAAAGAAGACAGGATAAAGTCATCATTTGGCTGTCCTGTAAGAAAACCTAATATTGGAAACTATTTGTGATTAGCGGCAACTCAACCTTTCAAGTGGCAATAAAAAAGGATTTCTTCCATTGATATAATTCTCTTCATTTTTCAAAATATATTTCCATTTACTGCCTATGGTAGAGGAAGGAAAGCTTTATATTAAAGAACAAGAAAGAGAAATTCTTTCCTGGAAATGAAAGAAACTAGAAGGAAGGTTTTCCAGAGTTAGACAGTGTAATAGAAAGTCTTCTGAAAGGAAGTGAGGATAGGTGAGGGGCAAGGCCCTTGGTGATTGTGAACAAGCCGCTTCCTCCTGCAGGGCTTCAGACTTTTCTGGAAAACAGAGGGCTCAAAGGAGATGGCTACAGGAAGCTCTGGAAGGGGAAGACCGCACTGCTGCATCTGCTGCTGCTGTTGCTGCTGCTACTAGTGGTGGGGATGGAGGTGATGGTGAGAGTGATGAGGAGGAAGGTGGTGGTAACAATAATAATGGTGGTAGTGACTAGGCACAGTGACACACGCCGGTGATCCCAGCCACTCAGGAGGCTAAAGCAAGACAATCATCTGATTTATTTATCAGATAAATAATGGTGATGCTAGTGTTGTTGGTGATCCTGATGATGGTCACAGTCGTGGTAAGACAGACAATGGCAGTGATGGTAACGGTGGGGATCATGACCATGTTGATAAAGATGATGATAGCCCTACTGTGTATTAATTGTTTATCATACAACAGTCGTTGTGTTAATCACTTAATATGAATTGCTTAGTTTGATCCTTACAACCATCTTGTTTTTTTTTTTTTTTTTTTTTAAATTTTTATTTATTTATTTATTTGTTTGCTTGTTGTGTTTGTTTGTTTCTTTATTTATTCATTTTGTGGCTGGCTCAGCCTGCCCTGGTGGTGGCGCTGGCACAGCATGTGGTGCCGGGGATCGAACCGCAGTCCCCGCAGTTGCCTGAGCCCTCCCAAGCAGGCGCTTTAGACCACTGAACCATCTCGCCGGCCCAACCATCTTGTTTATACACACACACACACACACACACACACACACACACACACTTCATGTACAAGAAGACTGGCTCTCAGAGAAATTAATAAACCTGCCCAAAGAAATGAGCAAGTTTCTATTAGCGATATAAAACACTGTCATCGTACCAAAATTTCCCTCATTCTCCAATACCTACCACACAGATAGACATGCTCTATTCCGATTTCTATTATCCTAAAAGAATTTTGATTGTAAAATTGGACCGTTATTATTGATTTGAGTTTTTCTATATCATGAATACAAGTCCTTTGCCATGCCTATGTATTATGAATATTTCTCTCTGTCTGTGGGTTGGTTTTTCATTGAACTAATGGTGTCACTTGGTGCATAAAGTTTTTAAATTGAAAAAAAAGGAAATGTTGAAATAACAACTCAGTTCCAGGCAGCATTCTCCAACTCCACAGTACTGTTTCAGACGCTCACAGAGAACTGATGGCCCTACAACAGAGGAGACAAAATTTGTTGTGTGTCCCACTTTGAAATTGTTCAAAACCATTCAGTCTCCCTGGAAAGAAAAGGAAACATTGCACGTGTGCTGCAGAAAGGTTCAGTGCGTAAACATCAAAGGGCTTCAAGCTCAGAGGCATATCGCTGTGACCCCAAACTACCAGGTGTAAACAACAGTTCCAGCCACCTGTGCAGGTTGCTGGCCCTGGGAGGGCGGGCTGCTGCTTTCACACCACGGGCAACAACCCCAGAATAGGGCTGCACTGAGATCGTGGCATCATCGTTTTGTTGGTGCCAGTGAAGAAAATGTTGAAGAGGAGCATTAGGAATTAATCCACCCAGGAGTAACAAACTGAAAAAAAATGCATTTTGAAAAGGCACACACAACTAGTGACGGCATCATCTAACCTGTCAGAAGCACAAGCAGATAGAAAATTCTAGCTTTCCATTAATGGCAGAGTACTTTGCTTTACTTTCAAATATTTCAAAAAAAAACCAATGTGCTCAAGGTGGGTGGCAAGCTATGTTTTACACCTCATGGGAAACTGTCAAGAAAGATGCACACAGCTTCGTCAAGTGGTTTGCAGTGAAAGCATAGGGAAAAAGTAAAGGCCATAAAACCCAGCTCCAAATGACTGCTGCGCAAAGAGGTATGCACCTCTCTGTGATCTGGAAAGATCAAAGGAAAGACCTCCTTTATAAAAAGACCAGTGAAAGAGTACCAGGTAGCTGACATAAACCCGTGATGTAATTTAAGACATGGCTGCCTTCATTCCCACCACTAACCAATCATTCCTGTTCATCTTGTCTGTTCAACTAGGTTAGACGCTCCCTGAAGCCAGAAATTGCACTATTCATTGCTATAATGTGGCCCAAGGCAACCAACACAAGGTAGTATGGCTTGGCCACCACACTTTCAAGGACAATCCCTCTTATGCCACCCACACCAGAGGTCCCTGTAGTCCCTTAGGGCTCATCATGTCTAATCTGTCCATTTTCCCATATTGGCTAGAATGAAGGCTGCATTACAGTCTCCCTTGGCAACAATCTCATGACAAAGAGAGTTCTGCTTCCCAATCATGAATCCAGCATTGCATCAATCCAAGCGACGGCAACAGATCACTCAAGTAGCATCCAGAGCGTTCAAGTGAGCCACGGCCCCCAAGCAGCAGACCTTTGGAGCCAGAGGTGTTTTTTCAGCCCCTTAACCTCACAACAGCAGAAGAGGAGCTCCCGGGAGGATGAGCATCTCAAAGCCACCCACTGAATCTGGCAGAGGGCGAACTTGCCCCCCAGTCGGGGTGAGCTCTCCCTGACACTCTACTGTCTCCTTTTGGCAGCTGCATAGTCTCGGTATAAATTTACCATCTTCTTCATTTTATAAGAGGTCTCAAAGTGCCCATTGCAAAAGTCTAGCTCTGCTCTATCATAAGTCAAAATTCCCCCAAAGTCCCTTTCCTAATATTCATCCCACCAAATGCTAACAGATGTTATGTTGGGGACACTCCTATGAGCTGTTAGCCTTCACTCCTCCTCTGCTGAATTGTGGGGAACCCAGAGCCCCACAAACTGCATTTCCCAAACCTCCTTGTCAATGGACTCTTGATAACATTCTGCAAATATGAGGGATTGGCAAGTGATTAAAAGATAAAAAGCTGTATTAACTTTCCATTGATTCCATAATAATTTACCACAAACTTTCAAGCAGTGCCACTGTATTGTCTCTCACAGCTCCATAGGTCAGAATTCCAGTGAGCTCAGCTAAGTTCTCTGCTGAGGGCTTCACACAGGCATAAGCAAGGTGTTCACCGGCCAAAGCTTTCACTGGAAGCTGAAGGAAAATCTATTACCAAGTTCACTCAGGGAGCAGAATTCAGTTCATGAAGCTGTAGGGCTGAGGTCTCAACAGCCTCCTTGCTGGGTGTTAGCTCAAGGTCCTTCTCAGCTTCTAAGCCGCCCATATGCCTCAGCTTGCCCTCCACCCCCCCTTGGTGCACCAAATCCTCTTCTCGTTTTGGACCTTTTTAGCTTCCTGTTCTAGGAGCTGGTCTTCTACTTTTAAGAGCTCACATGATAACACCAGGTCCAGATCATCTGGGATAATGTCCTATACTAAGGTCAGCTGACTACTGACGTTATATCTACAAAATCCCTTTTATCACATGATGTAACATAATTAAGAGCATGTGAGAAAGAGGCAGAGCTCTGGGGGGCCAAAATGTTGCCTTCCACAGCATGAGACCTTTCCAGGAGCAGTAGACAGCTGCAGGCTCCAGGGCCTGTTCCAGCCCTTGCAGCAGCCCTTCCCAGGGGCCCCTCCACTTGCTGCCCCTGTCACACTCTTTGTGGTCTCAGCACCCTGTGCATTACCCAAGGACTACAGAAACTGTGTCTCTATTCTGATAGCACCCTGCCTATTCTTGAGGTTGTAGCTACTCATTTAGGTTGTGAGTCTTCAAGTCACATCACATTTCTTAACTAGGTCTCTGGATCCAGTTCTCTCTAAATTCTTTAACTTGGTTTCATTTTCTTGAGCAAACTTTTATGGGGGAAGGACCATGCCTATGACTTGGGAAACACTTGGTCAAGCAAAGCTATGTACTATTCCTTCCTAAAGGACTTCTCAAAGCGCTGAACATATGAATAAGCACCATGAATATCCAAGAAATGGACCTAACTGTCAGTGACACTTTTCCAGACACCGCTTATCAAGGGAACCCTAGTTTCACAGAGCATCTTGTAGGCCTGCAATTTGTGGAACTTGAAGAAACACTATCACAGTTAAAATCCTCTCAACATATCCTTTGAGCTCTAATTAGCACTAAATATCTGATTAACAAAAATTGTAACTACATTTTTGGAATTAAGAACAGCATTTGAATTGATTCTGGTGGGCAAGGAGGTTAAAGTTGGTAGGTTAGACTTCACTTCTTCAGTTAACTTTCTTCTCTGCATTGAAGGTCACTATAAAAAAAAGATGTCTTCTCAAAGAGCCTTAGAGAAGGGTGTTCATGAAGGAAAAGGCAGATTTCCTCTAGTTATTGATCCCAAGAAGTTCATCTGTGACTATGTGTATCACAGGCTGCTTTGACCCCCTAGGCTTGCTGTTCTGAGCACACAGTGTATTCCTCTCCACCCCATTCCCGTCCTTATTTTGCTGCACACTGTTTCACCCTTCCTGATCTGAGAAAAGCAGATGGATGATACCAAGGTCAACCACAAAGAACAAATGGACCTAAGGAGTCCCAAGTGGCCCCGTGCCAGGTCAAATGTTAAGTAACACACTCCCAACTTGATAAGTTTTTCTTACACAGTCATTAAAAATGATAATCAGCATGACTTTGCGGCAACATGACCAAAATGCTTGTGATATAATTAATGCTAAGTGGAAAATGCAGAACACAAAATGATAGTTATGCTATAATTACAACTACGTAAGTTATATGTTCATGGGGACAAAAGCTGGAAGGGAACTTGGGAAAAAATAAAAATAGTTTAATTTGTTGGGGACAACAGTGGTGTCATGGGTGAATTTTTTCTTGCTTTACATTTGGCTAATGGTCCTACAGTGCCAAGGAAATTTTCAAAGGCTAAAATAAAAATCAGGCTTAAGTATGTATGAGATTGAGAGAGGCCAGACTTTCATTCTCATTTGCCTGAGGATGAGAAAAATCAAGGTCTCTATTAAAGGCTAGAAATACTCAACCTGATTTTTACATTGAAATGTAATTTGGGGATTTTTTTTTTTGCTACTACTTGAAAGAGACAAGCTTTATGGTATTAATAATCTGAAGTTAAGTCTTAATCCACTTTAGCTGCTGTTATCAGTACCTCGGAAAGTAGAAAGCTTATAAACAGCAAACATTGCTCACTGTTCTCATGAGCAGATTTTCAGATTGTGGTGTGTGGTAAGGGCCCACTTTCCGGTTCATAGATGGGAACTTATTGTGGTGTCCTCACACTGCAGAAGGGGTCAGCGAGCTCTCTGGGATCTCTCTTATAGAGCCACTCAGGTGACCTCAAGACCTGATCACCCGTAAAGCCTTCCATTCCTAATATCATCACCTTGGGGATTGGATTTCAACATATAAACATATATTGAAGCACAAAGATTGCTGGTTGTGGCCTGAAGGGTGATTCTACAGCAGAAAATACCCACCTCCACCTCTACCCCCATCACTGAAGTACACTTCAGTTTCTTAGCTGCCTAGGTAGTAGATTCTGCTCCAATTCCCATTGCTCTTATCTCTTAGAAACAACTGGTCACTGTGATGCACATTGTATAACCAATCCTTAATTGACAAGCCATTCTGCCTCTGTACTTTCTGACTGCTTACTCTATATATGCCCTAGACCACCAGAGATCAGGGTCTGATACTTTGAGAATGATCCCCATCCCAATCCGTGCCCATTGACATATATAAATCTGCCTCCAAATCCTGGATATTACTGCCATGTTTCTGCCTGCCATTGCAATTTCATTCTCCCTAGTTAGTCCTGGAGAGTTTTTGTGGAAGGAAAACAAGAAGGTAATAAGCACTTTCACTGGGTGTTTGTAGGAACAGAGCCCTGCTAAAGAAAGAATAGAGAGGTAGAAATGGAATGGGCTCATCTGCCCAAAGTCACGCACCAGAAGATCTTCTCAGAGGGTTGGGAGCGTGGAGAGGCCAGGGACTGCACTGCCACCACGTCAGCTTCAGATTGGAGGGCAACGCTGCCCTTGCAGCATTCAGCAGAGGTCCAGAGATGGCAAGAACAGGAACAGGGCCCTGCTGAGGCTCCAGTCAGAGGACCTGTCAGTCCACTGATGCGTTGTAGAAAGTCAGATCATGGCAGGATGCCTGGGGCCCCAGCAAATGTGTAGCACAGCCAGCACTGGGTAGAGGGAATCCAGGGATGGTGGTGTGTGCTGTAGTCACTGCACTGGAAAGGTGAAGGCAAGAGGACCCTTGAGCCCAGGACTTCAAGGACTGTCTGACTACACAATGAGATTCCACCTCTGTGAAACAAAAAGCCCCAAGAAAAACAGCAAGTGGAGAGCTTCAAACTCCCATTGCTCCACGGAACAGGGACATTTGAATGTGTCTGACAACTTACATACAGCGAGCAGCTTAACCTTCTGACTAACAGGAGAAAGACTTCCAGGAAGCACCAGCTTGCTACGCATCTGTTCTTGCCTAATTCACATTAAAATTTAGTGCTTATCATCAATTGGATCTTACACAGTGTATCTGTTGCATTCTTTCCCATTTAATTTTCAGAAAAACTCTATGCACAGCTAGCATCCCCATTTCACAGGTGGAGTAACTGAGGCCCAGGTAGGTGAAGTCAGGTGCCCAAGAAGAGGAGCTAGAATTTGAACCTGTGCAGCTTAGAATGACTCTATTCTGCTGTGTGGTAAAAAAGAAAACGCATGAAGTTTGCTATCTGCCCCATATAATGCAAATAGAAAGTCTGTAAAGATGGGAGCAGAGAACCTTTGTCATGTAGAGAGACCCAGCCCTTGAGTCGTCTATGTGAGGTGGCAAGCATGCTCAGCCCGGGCTGGCTTTCTAGAACTACAGTAACGCAATCTAGACTCACCCTGATGTCCAAACGCCCACGTGTATAAGAGCCAGGCTAAACAAACTATGGCTCACTGATACAATAAAACACAAGGTAGCTCCCTAAGATGATGATACAGATGATGTCGATCTCTATTGATTGATGTGAAGAGATGTCCCTAGTGTATCATGAGGGCTAACGAGCAAGTACTGAACAGTGTGCACAGAAAACACACACACCCACAGACAGAAAAGGCCTCGAAGTACCTAACACAGACACTGCACCAGACACATGACTAGCGATTATCTCTGAAAAGCAGGACTCAGGTGAATTGGTTTTTCTCTGCCTGCTTTCTTATCTTTTTTCTAAATTTTCTACCAGAAAAAAAATGTTGGTAGGAAAATAATTAAAGAAAGGTGACAAAAATAAACTTTGGTGGTTTTAAGCAAGGATGGGCTGTGATAAAAATCCTGTGGGGTATCTGCCACCTAGTGCTTAATGCCAATGCATTTACATAAACTTAATCTCTATTACCACTCACCGAGGTAAGGACCCTAATTTCTATTCAGATTTTTTTAATTGAAGCTCAAGCAGGGACGGTAGCACAGGCCTGTGATCCAAGCATTCTGGGAGGCTGAGGCAGGAAAATCACAAGTTCAACTCCAGCCTGGGTAATTTAGTGACTTAGTGAGACTCTGCTTCAAAATTAAAAAAATTAAAAAGCTAGGGTTGTAACTCAGCCCAATACGCTCCTCCAAAAACTTAACCACTTGTAGGGAGCAAGTGTGCATCTTGAAGTACCTCAGCTACACACACTCAGACGCACACGGTTTCTCTTATATGAGAGATCCAAAGCATGAATAAATTCAAAGCCAAAATAAAAGATGGATAATAGGAAACAGGAAGATAGGTCTTTTGCACATAGGAAAGGAATCAATAGATGGAGGGAAGGAGGAAGAGAAGAAGGTGAAAAAGACATTAAGATGTGTCACATGCATGTGCCAACTCCCGACAAAGGATGTCATCATATGTGTCACAAACATGTGCTAATAGAAATAACAACAAAAGAGAGGGCAAGAAAATGAAACTCAGAGAGATCAAGTGCTTATCTCAAAGCCACCCAAAGTGAAGATGTCAGGGTACGATTTAAAGCCAATCTGCCTTGCTGCAAAGCTGATCCTCTCTCTGACACAGAACTTGATAATATTTTAATTCCAGCACCATGAGATTCCAATCAAGCAAGAATAGAAAAGGAATAAGAGAGACCAGAAGATTTTGAGGGAAAAGAGAGGACTGGTAACATCAAGAACTCGTCAGTACTCTGGAGTGTGGCTTCTCAACCTGAGCTCTACTGACCTTTTGGGCACCATTATCTTAAGAGGAAATCCAGAAATGGGCACCTGAGATGAATACACACTTCACAAATGAAGAAGTACAAATGATGAATAAATATGTGAAAAATTGTTCAACATCACTGGTCATTCAAGAGATGCAAATCAAAACAACACGGAGATTCCATCTCAGTCCAGAAAGAATAGCTATCATCAGAACATTAACCAATAACAAATGCTGTGGGGCCGTGGGGCAAAGGGATCCCTTCCTCACGGTTGGTAGAAGCGTAGACTAGTGCAACCACTGTGGAAATCAGTATGAAGATTTCTCAAAAAGTTAGAACTGGAAGTCCCATTTGACCCATCTACTCACTTTTTAGGTATCTTGCCAAAAGAATTTAAATCATCATACCACAGCAATATATGCACACGCATGTTTATAGCAGCACAATCTGTAATAGCTAAATCTTAGAAAGAATCTGAATGTCCATCAACCAATGATTGGCTGAGAAAGGTGTTTTTTAATATGATGAAGTACTACTCAGCCATAAAAACAACAAATTTGAGATATTTATTGCCAAATAGATGCTCTTGAGACCATGTTCTTAAGTGAAATAAGTTGGTCACAAATGTGTAAATATCACAATGTCTCTCTGATATGAGAAACTGAAATGTAAAATTTGAACAAAATTGTACAATAAATATTGTGAAATATGAGGAAATTATTCAAAAGGAAAAGGGGTACTAGGGAGGGAGGAAGAGAAAAAGAAGGAAAGGAAAAGAAGGATAAAATAGAAACAAAGTTGTAAATAAGAAGGGGAAGAGAGGTTGGAATGAGGGGAGAAGGAAGGAAATAAAAGACAAATCAAGGTATGCCATGTACAGATACAAATCCCCTGTGATGAATGTGATCATTGTATATACCTAAAGTGTACCAATAAATTTAATTAATTTTTTAAATTATTCTAAGGGGAGAAGAGAGCCATCTTGGGTGGCTACCAGCAACCCTGGCACTTATCCCCACATGCTGCACCACCCACTAACTGTGACAACGAAAAATGTTTCCATGCATCTCCCACCAGAGCTTCCCTGATGAGGCAAATCACCCTGGTAGAGGACCCCCGACCTCTAGAATTGCTGCTGCTGAAATGACAAGGCAGTGGTACCTATTTACTGTACCTAATTCTGCTGAAGCCAGCAACATAGTTCCCTCTACAATGTTATATCTGTCCTCCTCAACTAATCCTTTCATTCTTATTATTCTAGACGGAAACAGCTCCTCCAGACATTGTTAAAGACGAATGTCCTAATTGGTTAGCCCCGGGTGACACTTGTGACTATTGCTCTGATCTCCAGGGAAGACAGAAAGTTAAGTTACGCTGCTCCACAAACGGCCTCAGAATGGGCCCTTGCCACCACTTCTGTGGGACACATCCACACCTCTGTGTTTCCTGAATGAAAAGTAAGGAAAGCTGGCTTTTTCTTGTAAATACCAAGCTGTGCAGTCATTACAAGCTTGCTTGGAGATAATCAGGGCTGACACTCACTGTACGCACAGGGTTTATTGGAGACCACCCACAAAGTCTACTCAATGCAAAATGACACTACTAAGTAATCTAATCCCAAAATGTAGATTTCATTCCAACAAATTGCATACAAGTGGCCTCCTGGTGATTTAACTGTTGCCTGGAAAGGCAAATCCAACTGCATCCGTGGTGAGTTTGCTAGCACAAAGCACCCAAACCGTAAACAAAGAATGAAAATGTCATGTCCGGGGCCATAAACATTGCTCGCTGCAAAGAGAAATAAAGTTCTTTACCCTGAATTCAAGTATGATTAGAATATGGGAGTTGAATGTACCACCACTGCTCTAATTCATTTTCCCTTCGGATCAAAGACCAAAAATAGTAATAGAAAAATGCAGAAATTAAGTACTTTTCTCCTTGCACCAAAGACTCATACCTACTGCTCTCCACAGGACCTTGTGCTTGAGATAGACCAAAATTCAAGGGAATCAGAGCCATGATTTCACCCTTTCTCAGCAAGTATCCATCTTCAGCTTGAAAACATGTAGTTCCCAACCTCTAAACTGAAGGACATTTACCCAACCCTTCCAAAGCATCAGATTCAAGCATACAAATAAAGAAGTGATGAAATCTAAGTTTTCTTTAAAAAAAGAAAACAACTTTATTTTATTTTCTTACACCTCATTTATTTGTTTGTGTTATAGCCAGCTCAGCCTGCCCTGGGGTTGAGGTTGGCACAGCATGTGGTACCTGGGATCCAGCCATACTCCCTGCGTCGGCCTAAACTTTCTGATGCACGCACCATCTCACCAGCCTGGTCTAAGTTTTCTTTGAATGTTTAGAGGGTAGAACTTAACCACAAGTTAAGTGGTTAACCCCACCTCTTTGGGGTGAGCCAGCAATCTGACAAGGTTGCCTAAAACGTTGATACCACCTCAAGATGTACTAATAGAATTTACTGCTTGGGTTAAAGGACAGGACAGTCTTGGGATTAGATGATCTGAGCACACATGGAGAACAAAAATTCTAACATTGACATTAATAAGGTGACCATCATGGTGTTGGGCTCCTCGGCATCCAGTCACTTCTAGGCAATAGGACACCATGGTGAGGTGCCACTTTTGAGGAGTAGAATCTACCCCAGATGCTTGGTGACCCAGGGAAGCTCCAGAATCTACCAACCTGTGCCTAAGTCAGATCTTCAGCAATTGGTCATCTTGAAGGCAAGAACTGTGTCTTATCCCCTATCCCTCTGCCACATGGCACTGAAAACTGTGCTAGGCACATCATGGGGATTCAATAATTCAGTGGCTAATTTTTCAAGGAAACCCTCACCAAGGCTTGTGTCTATCTTAAGAAACCACGGAAAGAAAAAATACACCAGATCAGTGATTTTCAAAGAGTGTGCCCCAGCCCTCTTGGAGTCTCCTAATTTACTCGGTCCACAATCAGTATTTTTGTTTTGAAAAATAAAATATCTCTGAAAAATCAGAGAAATCTTTTGGTACCCTTCTCCTGCTTATAGAACTCCACTGGAGACCCCTGAGTTCATCTCACCTCTCTGTACCTGTGTTCCCAGAAGATGAGGGGGAAGAATCACAAAGCACATCTACTAGGCTTCCTATGATTTATTTCCATGACTTCTACCCTTTCTCCTCAGCCTACAGAACCTTCGCATCCATCCTCATTCCCAACTGCGGTCCTGGATTCCTGCCTCACTGAGAAAGAAACGAATTTAGAAACAAACCACCACAGTCTCCCCTCTCTACTTTTCTTCACACACTGACATCTGTTCCCCAAACCCCCCACCTCCACACCCTACTACAAGTGGACCATCCTTCTACCTTGAGAAAACTGAATTCCACTGAATTCCACTCAACCTCATGAAAGAACGTGGCCGTAAAACCTTCCCTTCTGTCTCTGACATCATCAAATTTTCCTTACTACTGGATTCTGTCCACTGATATATTCCTTCTCTTAAGGATAAAGATGTTCCTTCATTCTTCTTTCCCTCCAGTGATCAGACCTTATGATCTGTGTCTTTTGCAAGAGTTGATGGTACTCTTTTGCCAAATGCTCTGCCCTCATGCTTGCATATTTCAGCCAATCAGAAGATTAACCCATCACTCCCCCAAAATTATTTTTATGAAAGTCACCAATGACACCCACAAGGCTGAATCCACCTCTAGGCCTGCATCGGCCTTCATATCACTGGACACAATGATGTCTTCCTCCTCTTTAGAATCCTGAGC
This sequence comes from Capromys pilorides, assembly GCA_004027915.1. Classification (NCBI taxonomy): domain Eukaryota; kingdom Metazoa; phylum Chordata; class Mammalia; order Rodentia; family Capromyidae; genus Capromys; species Capromys pilorides. Next base: position 29,432 of record PVKN010004486.1, read on the forward strand.
ACTGGGTTTTTAGGCCACCATAGTCTCAGTTTCTTCCTTATCCCTTGGCCCTTAGCCCTTAGCCAATCCTTCTAACTCTCCTGAGCTCCCCAACCTCCTCATAATGGAAGACCTAAGATTCAGTATTTGGATCTCTTTACTGCATGCCCCAGACCCTTGTAAATCCCATCCAAACCTCTTAGTTTTAAATTCTATATAGCTATTGATTTCAAATTTTATATTTCCATCGAGAGCCTCTCTCTCTCTGAATTCCAGATTCATAGATCCAAATACCTATTCATCCTTTCCACTTGGATTCTAACAGAAAGCCAAATGGATATCCAGCTACTCCACCCCAAAATCTGTTGCTCTATAAAGGCTTCCTCCACTCAGTGGCTATAAACTCAGTCCTTCCAGTTACTCAAGCCAAAAACCTCCAAGGCATCCTTCATTCCATTTCTATCACACTCTGACTCTAATCTATCACAACATTCTGCTGGCTCTATCTTCAAAACTTACCCAGACTCCAACAGGTTCTCACCATTTGCAGCAATAGCCCTATTCTCCGCTTTACCTTGATTGTACTATCTTTGTTCCTGCTTGCCTATCCTGTGCCCATCAAATGAGCCCATTAATTCACACATCCAATAATGTCATCCTTCTGCTCAACGCTCTCCAGTGGCCTCCAGCTCACTCACTTATGCATGAGGACACAATATCATCAGTCCTGCTCCCTTCTGCCATGAGGACCACAGAGATACCATTTGCTCATGGCATGATGAATAGATGTCATTGATATGGACAATCTGTTTATTAGGAACTGTTACCGCCAGCTAATCATTTCATTCCTAAGTGACCAGCTACCCCTCATCCTGGGATCCCTTTGACTAATTCGTGTCAGGTGTGATCCTATGACCTCCAGGTGAGCACTGCGGTATCCAATTTGCCACCCCACAGCCATCCACCCCTCCGGCTTTAGAGTCCTGATGTTCCATGATATTCCCTGCCTTGAAAAATCTCCAGTCACCCAACTCCATGCAGGTGCACGCTTCAAATCTGTAGCTGCAGCAGCTCCTGCTGGTATCAGTGCAGCTGTTTCTTTTCATGAGGCTCTTTTGTGCACTGGCATATGTGGAAAAAAAGAAGGGGGGGGCATATTGAATTTCAGATGAACCAGCTGGCTGGAGAGAGGAAGAAGAAGGAATGACACAATCTGTGGGACGCTTTTCATGAGAATGCATTTCCAGAAAGCCAGGCCCATATGGGATGTTGCACAGCATTCATTTGGCCCCTGCAATATAGATTAAGGGGATCCAGCCCATAAAGATGCACACTTTTCACATATCCCTCCATGCCTGTAATATGGAGACAGCATCAGAACTCAGAATCTGAACACTGTCACTTCAGTTTTAACTTCACTTTGCTTTCTTTCTTGTTTTAGTTTTTATCTTTTCCAGGTGTGGACATTAGTTAAGCAGCCACCATATACTCTTACCTAACAATATCAGTGCTGACCGCTGGAGGACTCAGTTGGCTAAGTTGGTAATGGGGCCAACATATGGCTTTTTGACCTTATAATTGCAACTATGGAGCTGTTTGTTTTTTTAGAAGTGTCTAAAGCATGTGGCACAGGTATAAAGTTTCCACATGAGCCAAAGTCTTTGGTTTGTTCTGCTCTTTAAAAAAAAAAAAAACCTGCTACCCACATCTGGGCCAAGAATATTCCTTCCTTCAGCTCCAATCTTTTGGAGCAACCTAACCTCAGAACATTCCAAAATAGAATTTCAGCACATCTCATATATGGCAAAATCTTAAACCAACCCTTCTAGTGCCAGAAAAATAGCAACCTAACCCAGTAAGAAATCAAAGCTGAATTTCCCATTAAACAACATTATTAGCATTGTAGAAAAGAGCAGATCATTTTGTTAATGATCAAATATATAGGCTTCAGCCAATTAAATCTTTGAAGCAAGTAATTGAGATAAGATTCCTTACTAGAGCTAATCATTACAGAAACTGACATTTGAAATTTCTTTTTTCCTCCTAACTGGAAGACTTGAAAGTTAAAACAAGTTGTCAGAACAGTATTTGCTCTTCTGAACTCAAGGAACTCTTACTCCAAATTGCCAATCCTTAAACTCAAATGGGACAATACCTTCTCCTGACCAAATAAGCTGCAGATGGGCGAGCCAGATAGCTCAGCAGACTAAGGCGCCTGCTTAGGCAGCACAGGGACCAGGGTTCAATCTCCAGCATGCGGTGCTGGTCCTGCCCTGGGGAGCACTAAGACAGCAATTGAGACTGGGCATGGTGGTGCACGCCTGTAATCGCAGAGCTTGGGAGGCTGAAAATAGGAGGATCACAATAAGTCCAATCCTTGTAGTGAGACCCTGTAGACCCTGTACTAAATACATTTAAAAAAATAAATAAAACAAACCACAGAGAATTTGCAGTAAAAATCCCCTTCCAGGGTCTGCTGACAACCAAAACTGAGATGCGGCAAGGTTTCAAGAAAAATAATCGGATACTGGAGTGAAGCGAGTTCTAAATACCCCCAGCTCTTATCCCAGGGACACTTGTCGTTCCTTTGACTAGCTGTACCAGTTTGTTAAGCAGAGACCATGGCCTTGTAGTCATTTAGCTTTGTTTGCGTTTTGACCAAGATTGAGCCCCTTAATCTCCTTTCCATGAAGAAATTAGCCCAAGAGGGCAAAGGAGGAGATTTTTCTACCTCTGCTAGCTGTGAGGTTTGAATCTAAGTGTCTCCCAAAAATGTTCATGTGGAAAAGGCTTACTCTCAGCTTAGCACTAACAGGAGGTGGCAGAGCCCCAGAGAGTGGAACCTAATGGGGGAGTCTTAAAATTAGTGGAGACGTGACGTTGAAGGGATTACGGAGCCTAGCACCCTCCCTTTCCCGTGAGCATCTTTCCTTGCTCCCTCCCTCCCTGTCCCTACCTCTGTGCCTGTCTCTCTCACTCTCCTTCCCTCCCTCTTTTCCTAGCTCTGAGGTCAACAATCTCACTCCACTACCACATGCTCCTGCCGTAAGCAAGAGGCACAAAGCAATAGAACAAAATGGTCATGAATCAAAGTCTCTGGAACTGTGATTCAGAACATAAACCTTTTCTCATTAAAAGGTAATCACTAAGAGGCAAAGCACAGAGGCTGAGGTTCAATCCCAGAGTGCCGTGCCAGCCCCGCCTGTGGGGCGCACCGAGGCAGCAACTGAGACTGGGTGTGGTTCCTTATCTGTGTAGTGAGACCCTGTACACCCTGTAATAAATACATTTTTTAAAAAAGAAAGATGATGGGGTTAGCCAAATAGCTCAGCGGATTGAAATACCTTCAAGCAGGGGCAGGGGCCTTGGGTTTGATCCCTAGGCCTGCTGTGCCAGCCCCACCCTCGGGGCATGCTGAGATGGCAATTGAGACTGGGCATGGTGGAATGCACCTGTAATCCCAGTGCTTGAGAGACTGTCAACAGGTGGATCAATATAAGTCTGATCTAGTAGTGAGAGCCTAAGCACCCTGTAGACCTTTCCCTAAGATACAAAAAAAAAAAAGAAAAAAAAGGTGATCACTCAAGTATTCAATGAAAAACTGATACACACCCTGTGACAGCTCACAGGTTTTTACTACGGATTAAAAGCCTGGCAGAGAGTGCCGCTACAGGGTCTAGATTGGTGACTAGAATGTGCAGCGAAAGCAGTGTGCAAAAGAGGCCCCATAGTAATATTTTAATGCAATAGGCATGTGTTTTGTGGCAAAAAGTACTCATAATATCATACCATAAACCTTTTCATATTTATAATGCTTCACAACTTACAAAACACTTTCATAGATATTACTGTTTCTAATTCTATTAGAAGGTTAGGCAGACATCTACCTACCTCACAGATTTATTTTTTTTAATGAAAATATGAAGCTGAAAGCTCAAAGACAACAAGTATATCTTTTGCCCATAGTGATACTATAGGGCTCAG
>PVKN010004487.1:0-33394 GCA_004027915.1 Capromys pilorides
ATAGTGAAGAAGGCAAAGCCATCAAGCATTAATGACACTGGCTCAGTGAGAACATGTCTGTTTTTCCCACCAGTATCAAAAGTGTCACCCAGTTTGAATTCCTCCTCCTCATGTACTTTTCAGGCTCCATATTGAAGGGCATACCTGGATCATGTGCTCCTGGGTACACGTGGGCTGGTGATGGGCTTGCAGGGCCAGGTGCCACACCTCAGCACCACATACATAGATACACACACACCCACACACACATTTACATGCACACCTGTGCTCACCAATCCATTCAAACAGGACTCACTGAAGAACAGCTTCTTTTCCCTATCCAACTGCCCAATCTCTCTGTATTTGAGCCCAAGAGTGCATAACCAATCAAATATATCTGGACACATAGCCTATCCTAGTACAAAACACACAGAGATGGATGGATCACATAGATCACAACTGTGCCAAGATCCTTTTCCTTCAAAGATGGTCCTGGCTTTACACCCCACCCCACGATGCCACATACTCATCTTCTTGAACCCACTAAGCTCTTGCTTACTCCTAGGTATTGGCTTATACTGCTCCTCTTTCTCAACATATGCTTCCCTCTCTGTGCCAGGCTAACTCCCAGTTCACCTCCAGAACTCCACGCAGGGCATCTCCCTTAGGGAGTCTTCAGTGTACTCCTCTACGCCTATGTGAGGTATGTTCTTTGTGATCACATAGCACACTGAGGATTCTGTCTCCTTACTATGCCACTCACTGCTTCAGTTCAAACTGGTCCCTCTGGCTACCACAGTAGCATCTGGAGAACAGAAGTCTGGAGCCTGGAAGACTAGTAAGAAGCTGGCAGAGGTGGCCACACACAAGAGGCCAGAACTGTTACAGCATCAACATGGAGGGGCTTCTCACTCGGAAACCAGAGCACAGAGAAGGGACACTTAGAGGACACAGTTTCACAGAGAATGCAAGAACTTCAAGGATTATATAAGAAAGAGGTAGAGCAAGAAAGACTACGGGAAGGAACTGAGGAGCAAGATCTAGACGGGAACAAGCTTTTATGGATAGCTTCCCACCTAAGAGGTCCTTCACCACCTAATATTTAAATTTTCACATAGCTTTGAGAAGTAAAAATTGTCATGGCCTTTCATGTGTATATGTTAAGAAACACTACCAGATTTACAGGTGGTACATATGCACTGAACTCATAATGCCGTCTCCCAAGTAAAATGTTCCTAACTCGTAATAGAAGGTTTCTGCCTCTTCTCCAGAAAGGTGGATTTTCCAAAGTCTTACAGCTGGGAAGTACCTGGACACTGTATTTCAAGGATTCCACATTCAGAGGGGTCACTCATGCCACAATTGCCTTAACAAACCCTCTGACTCTGGTTCCAGCTGGTAAAGTACAAGGACCCACTGTCCTCTTAGGATTCATCTCATAGCCACCGATTCCCTGCCTGCAAACTGCTTTGTCTGGAGCGAAGATCAGTGGCCCTCATGCAGTTTCAGGGCCTGTGAGTGTCACTCTGGCACTTTATAAAATATGTAGGCCTTTCTGCAACATGCGCATCCGAGACTGTGGCTTGGGCCAGATAATGGGATTTTAAGTGTTGTATGTAGGCTTAAGGTCCAAGGATGCGATCAGACTCATGACACCAAATCAAACCTCCTCACTGAGGAATCACATTAGAATTTCAATTCTCTTCAGAACATGCCAGAAACAGTCCTGATTCTCAAGTCCAGGATTAATACAGAAGAGATGAACTCACACAGGCCCATCTCTTGGACAGAACTACCATTCCCAATTGACCAGAGTGAGGTCCCCATCTTTATTTCTCACTACTCTGCAGATAAGGATTATAGGGATATAAAAGAAGAGTGCCTCATAAAACATTATTTATTAAAGGGCCAATGGAGTTTTGTGTGAATTGGGTTTTACACTTTCCATTTGCCACTGAAACAATGGGACACTACATGGCTAATAATAAGGCACAGGCCTTGATTAAGCACCCAATCCATAATTCAATAAAGAGCTTGTACTGACATAATCAGCAAAGAGAGGCCCTTATGAATACCCAAATAAGCCACCACCTGAAACGCATGAGTCAGCACCCACCACGAGGCTTATGATTTGTAAAGAGTGCAGAACATTTTGCTTCCAGTCCCCAACTTCACAGATTTTATAATTAGCAAAGTTGCGTCCATTTGGCAGCTGTGCTCTACTCCGAATGAAGGCATGCCAGAGTCTCAGAATGCTCTGCTGGAAAATTACCGGTTCTGTTCCAATTACTTAAGGAATAATATATGTTCTTTAATGAATAACACAGTCATTTAGGGAGGTAATGAAAATTATGCATTCAATTGATTTCCATTTTGGATCCCAATGCCAAATTTTGACAGTTACTATGGTCCCCCTAAAAGGTGGGGTTTAAAAGACTCCACAACATAAGCTTTCCACTTTTTAGAACAGCACCAAAACATCGTGTCGGACATAACATTTTAAATATGCGCATACTTTAAATTAGAGATACACTTCTGTGTGTCTAGAGATTGACTTTAGTTTTTATAGCTACTCTGAATCTTGAAACGGTTGTGTTTAGCTTTTTTCCCTTTGAAAACCACTGGGAAGCTCAGAAGCCAACCTAGAGCCCAAGCCAAAGCACAAACTGAAAACCCAGAGCCTTGAATGGTATCATCTATCCTCAGTTTCCTTGTTTCATCTGTATTATCTAACTGTATTTCCCATAATAAAATGACATCTATAAATTCCTTATATCCTCCCCAACAAGGCTTAGTATGAGAAAGAACAGCATCTTACTAAAAAGCTTTATATTCTATACACAGCTTACATAACTTTGGAAAGGGTGCATGTGTGAAACCTAGAATTAAAAAAGGTCAAAAATAAATTGGAAGAACACTGACATGGAGGTGGGACGACATCAGGGGACTAGGACTGAAGACACCTGTGCAGCTGCTTACAGAAATGGGAACTCTGGTCAAGTCTCTAAGAACCAACATCTTATAATGAATGCCACATACAGCTACAGTTGTCACCATGGAACTTTTTTCCCTAGAGACAGTCTCAGCTATCAATCATGTATTGCATAGTGATGTACAGCCCGTCATGAGGAATAACTTGTATGTGATGGTCATCTTTGTTTTCACGTAACTTGCATTTCTCGCGTCTTCTACTTTGCCTTCCCTTTAAACTTCTTGAGAACACTCATTCAGCACTGTGGGAGTCAGTATTTTCCACATTGCATTTCCCAGGACCCTAAGTAAACTTCTGCCTTCAGGGCTTTGTGCTCCTGTTTTCTGCCATTGCTAAGAGAAGACAGTGCAGCGCTATGGTGTCTGCATGTATGAGCTTCTCACCAGGTCGAAGCCAAGAGCAAAGGAAAAGGCTAGGACATTTCAGAAGTCTGCTTGTTTTTTCCTACAGAAGCGGGGTGGCAATTTGACCTGTTTAAAAAAATAGCTACTATCCCTTCCTTTTCAGGCTATTTTATGTCCTAGTTAGAAGTTCTCAGCCTCTCAGCTGCTGGTCTGTGAGCACTGCCTGGATTGTAGGAAGAAAGGAGACACAGATGGATGGGCAGGCATTCTGTAAGACGAGACGAGCCCTCTGTGGCACAGCAAGCTGTGGCCTGGGCAGGAAGGCACTGTCTCTAAGAAAGCCTTTCTGAGAGCAGTGCCAGCCGAGTCTCCTTGATAATCCACCTTGCGATTGAGGACCTTCATGAGCCGTCATGTACGACAGACAAGAGAAGGCAATAAATATTTTTTTCAAATGGAGCTAGGGAGGGAGGAAAATAACATGAGACTGAGTGAGCCAGGCCTAGAATTTGGTTCACCACTAACTCAAAGAAAAGGTGCTGTGAGTTGTTGTGAAAGGATCTTCATGCCTCACTCACCTAGTGCCACCATCAGAAGTGTGTGTGTGTGTGTGTGTGTGTGTGAGAGAGAGAGAGAGAGAGAGAGAGAGAGAGAGAGAGAGAGAGAGAGAGAGAAAGGGAGAGAGAGAGAGATCTTCAGAAATACAGTCAAAGTCACTCTATTTTCCTGCCACATCTACATTGCTTCTCTTTGAAAGTTTCTAGAACTGGGACTTGACTCCATTTTCTTTCTCTCAATAGTTGAAAACGATTCCATTAACCAGTGACTTGAGACAGCAAGACAGCAACCTGGGCCCAGTCCTTGTCTCTCCACTCTGCTGCGGCCTCCACCTTCACTCACTACCACTGCTTCCACAGAAATAATTACAGCTAGCATTGGTTGAGTCTTTCTATGCGCCACAGGCACTGTGTTAAAATAGATCATCTTAAGATTTTCCTCACTTACTCTTCATAATAATGCCGCAGGGATGGCTATTTATTTTCAGTTTACAAATGGAATCACAAATAAGTTATGCAGTTGGCCCAGGGTCTCACCGCTCAGGAAAGCGATGAAGGTGGGGAGTGGACAGCCCCTGGACTCACTTGACTGGCCAGTTCCACTGGCTACACAGACAACTGCACCACCCCTGGCCTCCTTGATCAGAGTGAGGCTTTCACCTTCGGTCCTCTTCCTTCCTGTCCCCTCTGCTGCTACCTGCTTTTCACACAGAGAACTGGGAGGCTCATTTCTCTGAAGCCTCCTCCTCCAGGGGATCCCATTGTGCGATGTAGTAGTTGACATTTGGAAAATCATAAATGCAGTCTTTTATCAACATTTATCACACAAAAACAAGAATAGCGCTTCTTTTCAATCAAAGCTGCCGAAACCTTGGTCTCAGAGATCCTTTTCTCCTCCAGGGAATGTAACAATCTAGTTAGCTCTCAAATTATTCTGACCTTCCAAGGCCAAGTCCTGTTAGCTCTTCCTAATCCAAAAATAATTAGTGGATAACAGACCCCAGCTTGTTGAGACAGAGAGTTATTTGTAGGGCATTTCTCGGCTGGAGCAAATGGTTTTGCAGGAATCGCTAACTCTAATAGATTGTCCTAGGCTCTGGCCACCTGCTTCCAGAGGCCCCTGTCATCTCTGACAGCAAAAGGGCAGGCAGGTCAGGATGTTGATCCTGGAGATACAATGTTGCCACCACATTGTCACAGACAGGGAGAAATTAGGCCCGTGTCCGGCCATCTGGAGAGGACGCTGAATAGAGGATGGTCACAAGCCTCCAAGGAAACAAACAGAAGCACAAGTTACAAAGACAAGGAGGCTTGTCCAAAGCTGGGATACTGGCCGGCTTTGAGAAGTATGTCAACATTTGTTGTCAGGGAATTGGAATGGTAAATCATAAACGAGACAGAATGATTATTAGAGCCTGTCATGGTCCAAGGGATTCTGCAGGAGATCTAGAAATGTATGGCAGTGGAAATACAAATGCATCATAAGTTTCTGGTTCAGGGGAGGGCTAAGAGCTTGAGGCCCAGTGTTCCAGAGCATGCCTGCCCCTCTTCATACCTGCAAGAGAAACTGGAGCCCACAGGGAGGTCGCTTTAGAACAGTGGTTCTCAAAGCTGAGTGTATATGAGAATCAATAGGGAGTGTTGAGGTGCAGAGGGTCGGGCTCCTCCACCAGAGGTACTGACCCAGAAGCCTGAGCTCGGAGCTTAGTGCATCTGCTCAGCCTTTAGGTAAGGCTGTTCTGTGATCACAGGGGCGAAACTTTAAGAACCACAACTTTAGAAAGGAGAATTGAAAAGAAATGCTAAGAGAAGAGAAGGCTATCATCCGCAGTAACCAGTATACGCCCATCACTCCAAAAGGATGTTTTCCTGCAATCCGTTCAATGAACATGAAAGCAGACTTATAAACCTCACTGTCAAGTGGATCATGTAGGTCCAGTGAGGCCACAAGGCCTAGTAAGATCATATGGCTAGTAAGGGATAGAGTCAGGAGCACAAGCTAAGTTTTTAAGGTCTTAAAATTACCACAGTGTTCTCAAGACAAACTCCAGCCTGTCCCGGTGAATTTCAGAAAGACCCTGCAACTCCTCAGTCTACTCTGTTTTCAATAAAATGTCCATCCAACTCTTTCCCCAGTTAGCAACAACTCAGCAAGTCCCCACACTTCTTGATGGCCCAATCCACATAATCAAGATGGGGCACACAGAACAATGCAGACTTTGTCTCGGGGAATCATCCCAGCAGGAGGGTAGAGAATGAGAACTCCAGCAATGTGCAGCTGGCCTCTGTGGGGTACTGGGGTGTGCTACAGTGCTGACTGGAGCTCAGGGTCCTTGACTGTCTACCAGGAAGACTGGTGGACAACTTCCAAGTTGCAAGTCACATTTGCACAAAGGACTTCTTATCTGAAGAGCAGACTACGGGTCCAGAGAAAGACTCAGGAGGGCTCAAAGTGAAATAATGTCATACAGGCTTGCTGGGTCCCTTGCTTCCATGACAAGGGGCAGAAGGACCAGCACAGGAAGTGCCTCACACAGTATAATGGGCAAGGAATGTCAGAGCAGGTGTCCTTGTGGGTTTCACCCAAAGCCTAGCTTCCTCCTCTGAGATCCAGAGATGCCCACATGAGAGACCCAGAGTAGAGTGTGATCTACCTTCTTGTATTTGAGAAATGCTTTGAGAAGCTACAAATTTGTAGGGAGAGTTTTAGTGGATTTAAAAATTCAAAATAAAGCCAACCGGCAATTGTGGCCAAGCCTGCTTTAGCCTCTCCAGGGTCTCACTGTTCAGTGGCCAAATGCTGCTACCACAGGGTTTCATTGTCCACTAGCCCTCCCTGAACACTGCCTCATGCCTTTTTTTTTTTTTTTTTGGTAATGTATTTGGTACAGTCCAAGCTCACTATGTAGCTCAGACTTCTAGTGATCCTCTTGTTTTCAGCCTCCCCAGCACTGGGATAATAGGAATGTGCTACCATGCTGTCTCAGTTGCCGGCTGGCTCAGTGCATGCAGGGGCAATGCTGGCATGGCATGTGGTGCCGGGGATCAAACCCCAGTCCCTATGCTTGACTAAGCAGGCACTTAGTCTGCTGAACTATCTCGCCAGCCCTACTGCTGTCTCAGTAGGGTTGTCTCTTTTTTTTTGGCATGGGACCAGGGTTAGAACTCATGACCTTGTACTTGCCAGGCAGGCACTTGTGCCATGGAGCTATCTCCCCAGCCCCAAGTGCCTCATATCTTGAGCAAGCCCACCCATGGGTCCTCCTGAATCAAAGCTCCTAATCCATGTCCTTCTCCTCCAGCGACACCTTCACCTTTTCCCTTGGCTCACAGAAACTTAATCTACTGCCCACTGTTCAACTGGCTCCAAAGTTTGATGCCACAGACACTGTCACAGTGGTGCTTGGGTGGAAAATTCATATTCCATCTTGATCCAAATGTTGGGGTACACTGATGGGAAGTTTATAGCATCTTCCTCTTCTGGTGCAGAGTAGCCCTGGGGAGACAGGAAGTCTGGTCTTCATTGGGCAGTGATACACCTTGAGGGCCAGTGTCCTAAACTGTAATATGTGGATAAAAATGGGGACCTTGGGACTTTCCAGTGCTGCTGTGAGACCCAAAAGGCAGGAGGATGGGAAAGTGAATGAGAATCATATTGCAGCAATGCAGTACAGCAAGAGCCAAAACCACAAGTACAACAACTGTTCCACAGAGAGGCTGGAAAGCACAGGCGTTAAGAGTGCAGGGTGAAACTACAGCCACTGGAACTACATATGTGGTTTCAAGTCCCAGTTCTGCAGCTTACACCCTTGATGAGTGCCTTTGGATAAGTGATTTTAGCTCTCCGACCCTTCAGTTACTCATCCATGAAAGATGTTGAAATGAAAGTGCGAAAGGAGGGAAAGCACTGAGAACTGTTCCTGGAACCCACTATGGGCTGGATCAAGGCAAGCTGCTGCTGTCATGACCAGGGGCAAACTCACAACCATGAGAGGCAGCATAACCACAATCTGTCACCGTGAACACGCGTATGACTGTTAGCATCCATGTAGCCCCATGCCACGAACACCTTATTTTAAAGAGAATAAAAAGTGATACAAACAGTACAGAATTTCAAAACAAGAGGATAGGAAATTAACAATGGTCATTACATTGCATCCTGTTATGGGCAGAGGCAGCAGCACCCATACACTGTTTTGGCTCTTTCCTTTCCTGTAGCCATACTATGATCCCTGCTACTGAATTTTCCACACATACCAAGGCAGTCGCTTCCTGGGATGCCCTGGTTTTCCACCAACAATGCTGTGCCAATATGGGAGATGCACAGATTGACAGGTTAGTGCAGCCTTGCTAAAACTTACTGTTTCATTATGGTGTGCCTTTTTTAATGCAAGTTCACTTGACAAATGAAATTCCTTCCTTTAAAGTGTACAACTCAGGAGTTCTTAGTATGCTAATACTAAGGTTGTAGAACCATCATTTCAGAACATTGCCGTTTTATAATTTCTTAGAATTTCAGAATTCCAGAACAAAAAAGCATTCCAAAACATTGCCTTTCTGTCATTTTTTAAAGTTCATTTTAGTTGGAAGTGGTCATGCCTGCCTATAATCCCAGCACTTTGAAGGCTTACATAATAGGATAGCCTTGAGTTGGAGGCTACCCTTGATTACTAATCTGCCCTCTACCCCAAGCAATACTTTTTAAAAGCTTGTTTTAAATGCAAAATAAAAATCGTACTTACCACTGGTGTGAAACATGATGTTGTGAAATATGTCTACACTGCAGCACAGCTAAATCAAGTCACAGATATACACAGTCCCTCACACATGCATCTGCTTTGTGGTAAGAACACTTAAATTCTGCTCTTACCAGCTTTACTATACAGTGGATTGTTAGCTACAGTTTCTATATACAATAAAGCTTCTGAGCTTCTCCAAACTGGATTTTTCTTTTGTCTTTTGGTCAATGTCCCTTCAAGTCCTCTCTGTCTACTAGAGGTCCTGGGAGCCACCATTTCACCCTCTGCTTCTATGAGTCTGAGGCTTTGGATTCCATATGTAAGGGGACCACATGGTACTCATTCAGTGTCCTTTCACTTTGTCTAAATTATGTGTAATTTTAAATCTGGCAGCCAAGGTTTTCAAAATTTGAAAAAGACCTAATATGGACCTCCAAAATTCTTGTTCTACTTATTTAACTAAGCAATTTTCACCAACTTCACATTCGTGAGAAACGCCATCGAGTACAGTCACAGCGTGGACGGCTGAGTCCAACTCTGGTCTCCACTGTGGAGCCAGCAGGTGCTAGTGAGAGCTCTTGGGGCAAGTTAATGAACTTCTCCATGCTTCCATTATCTCATCTGGAAAGCAGGTACAGTAGGAATTGCTAGTTTACAGGGCTGATGTGAGGGCTAAGTGTTATTTCACGCAAAGTGCCCAGCGCAGCCCGTGGTACATGGTGAGTACTTAGTGAGCATGAGTTGTTTTGTTATCAGACACTTTGCTGATGTCTCCATGACAGTGGGGTCTGGTTGGCTACAGGGGAAGAGAGCAGCCCTGCACTGTGAGGACTGAGAGGGCTCTTCCTCACACTGTCACTTGGGAGAATCCCCTTTGCTCACTGGGTCTTTGCCAAGAAAGAAAATGCCTAGGGCCATGTCAGGTGTACACAACTCTTTTCCTGACCTACTACAAACACACATCTCTGAGTCTTCTCAGCCCATTTGAAATCCACTGGCTTGACACGATGGTGGCAGGTATGTACACTGCAGAGATTCTGTGAAAGGCCCAGCTATCAGAAACCACAGACAAGCCATACCCAGGGCGGGGCCAGCAGCCAGAATTGAGACAACCAGCACAGCATCCTGGGCTCTGCATGCAGACAGGTGGCAGGAGGAGGGTGCTTCCCATCACTTGCCTGCTTGTGTACCCCACGATGAGCAACAGTAGAAAGATAGGGACCTACACATTCCAGGCCTCAGAAGAATGACTAGGAAATGGCCTTCCAAGCACACCTTCTGTGCATTGTGTGAAGGTCTGCTCCGCTGACCTAGACTCTCCTGTCTGTCCAAGTCACTGTGCTACTGTTGACATGGCATGCTCATTCCTTATCCCCACCCCTGACTCATCAAACGCTGAGTCTGGTAGAGCCGAGCCAGGGATCCACTGAGCCGGATCAGCTACAGGAGGTCTAGGGCGACTTTCTGCCGCCTCTTTCCCCATTCTCACCTGTCCTAGCACAAGAGCACCTGCGGATACTCATACTGTGTCACACCAATACTAAAGGCACACTTTCTGGCTCTGTCCAATACACAAGCAAGGAGGAGCCACAGCACGTTCCCAGTGCTAAGGAGCCTAACATTCATGGAGCGCTCCTGCCTGACCACTTAAATACATGCTCGTATTTCATTTCTGTCCCTTCAGAACGTGTAGATGTGCACCACCCTGTTTACATTTTATACAATAAGGAGACTGGGATGTAAAGCAGCAGAGTAACTTGTGAGCCACTGCTGGAAGTGCTACAGCCTGGGCTGGAACCCAGCTAGCTCCCTTGGTACTCATGGCCATGGTTACTGGAGCCTGGGCTGCCTCTGGCTACTGGCGAGGTCAGAAGGGGCTGTGCTCTTGAACCTCAGACTTAAAAGATTTCAGGACCCCTCTCCTTGGCCATGAAGTGGCAGTGAAGAAGAGGACTGTGGTGAGGGTGGAAAGAGATGCAAGCATGGGCTCCCGCATGCAGCTCACCACTCAGCAAGGGCTGAGTGGAATCAGTGGAAGTGATTCGAGAACACAGCTTTGGAAGTGGATGATGGGGCTGAAATTTTCCTTAGAAAGATAATTAGACCAAGTCCATGAGGCCAACCACAAGTAATAGTACACAGGGTGTATAGTCCAAGATATAAAATTCTGGAAATTGAAAAGAACTAACAGTCAGGGAAACGAGATCCATTGTGGGGGCAGGGGAGGGAGAGGACAGCAGGAAGGGTTACCAGGGTGGGGGGAACTTCTGGGGCGACGGATGTTTTAATTACCTTGGTTATGGAAATTTCTTCATAGGTATATACATAAGTTAAAATATATCGAAATTGTATACTTTAAATATATTTCATTTATTATATAGAAATTATTCCTCCATAAAACTCTGTTATCTATCTATCTATCTATCTATCTATCTATCCATCCATCCATCCATCCATCTATTTTTGAAGTGCTAGAGATCAATTCCAGGGACTCACACATGCTAGGTAAGTACTTGTATCACTGAGCTATATCTCTGGCTCATAAAACTGTTTCATTTAAATTTTTATTAGAACATGCTTACAATACACCATGATGACATTTTTACTTTCTCTTCTCTCTCCTTCCCCACTTCCCCCACCTTCTAGACACCTTTCTGATGGCAAAAGTCGTACTGTTCTGTTTCCTACTGTCTTTCAGTTTGCTCTTTTAAACTATTCATACTTTGAGTTTCAGACATGAAACAAGCCATGTGATATTTAAGCCTTGCGTCTGCTTTATTCCACCAACATGACAGTCTGAAGATGCATCCATTTTCACATAAATAACCGAAAATTCCCCTTCTCTGTGTGGATAAATATCACATTTTTGGTATCTATCCACCATTGATGGACATGTAGGTGGCTTCACGCAGCTGTTGTAAAGCAGCCAGCCCTTCTGATGTAGGAGTGAGTGCTCCCCAAGAGACTGGCCAGCTTCACCCTCACAGGCTCAGAGCAGCCGCCTTGTCCTCCTCACCATCCACCATCACACAGATCCCAGAGCTGAGGAGGAGGTCACTGTGAGTGCTCTTCCCCAACTAATGTCGCTTTTCTTTAACTGGTAGCAAGAAAAGATAAGCAGGCAGAGACATGGAGAAGTAGGCAGGTGTGTGGCTGCTGGGGACCTGAGCAGCCTTATCAGGTCACTGAAGGAGGACAATGAGGAGACCCTGATGTTACCGGAAAGGCCTCCCTCCCTCTCTGTGCTAGCCCTCTGTATGGTCTACACAGTTGCGTTTAATTAGGTAATTTTTATCACTTGAGTCTTTGGCCTCCTTCAATGGGGTCAGCCAAGTTAATAGATAATGCAGACTCTAGAGTATTACAATTACCAGACAAATGCAATTCTCCAGATAAATCAGAAATTGGAAATATTTCTGACTCACAGGCACCTCACAGTAAGTGTAGATTCAATAATGGCTGACATGGTTCTTTTTGGTTGACAATTCACAAATTTAGTTTTCATGTACAAGAAAATTCACATTTACTTGGTGTTTAAAAACAAAGATCAGGCTAGGGAGATAGCTCAGCAGTCTTAAGTGCCTCCCTAGCAAGCACAAGGAGCCAGGTTTGATCTCTGGTACCACATGCTGTGCCAGGCCTGGAATCGCGGGTGTGCTGTGCTGTTCCCTAACCATGGTGGCACATGCCTATAATCCCAGCTCTGGGTAGGCTGAGACAGGAGGACAATTACCAGTCTGAACTTCATTGTGACACCTTGTAATAAATACATAAATAAATTTAAAAATAAAATAAAAACAAAAGTTAACCATATCACTCAAAGTGGAGGATAACATTTCTTTCTGATTGAATCAGGCACATTCTGAACACTGCATGATACTGGTCTGTTTGGTCTGCATCATCACCCCATGAGGAAGACTGCTGTCAGTTTTCTCATTTTAGGAGAATATAGAGACACAAAATGTCCAAGAACTCTAGCAAATGGACATGACAAGAAGTAACTTTTGACCCAGTAACATGAATAGTTCAAAATCTTAGGCACCTGCTATGTGCTAGGATTTCGTTAAGCACCTCATATAATTTTCTCTTACAACTGACACTAAACCCACCATCTAAACTAGGTGTAATTACCTTCATCTTACAGACAAGCAATTGAGGTTCTGGAATATTAAGTAGTTCCCACACTTTCTCTCAGTTAATTAGTATGGAGTCAGATTCAAGAACTAGATTCATCTAATTCCAAACTTAAGGAGTACTGGAAGAACTCCTGATGTTTAGGAGCCTTCTTTTCCTCACCTAAGGTCAATGGATTCCATTACTTACATTTGAGAGGCTGATGCAAAAAGGCTGAGAAGAATAAACCATTTGTTTAATTTCACTTGTATGTTTTAGAGCCAGTTATTTTTAAAACGTGGAGAATGTAATGTTACTCATAGGAAATGTTTTAGAAAGCAATAAAGTAGATTAAATTAAAGAATGGGTTGATGGTGATGATTTGGAAAACTGCAGTAGTGTTAGTAAAAATGAAATAGAAGATCTCTTTGCATATTATCTCCCGAAAGAATATCACCTAAGAAACACTCTTTGCACATAAAATAATGAGAATATATACACATAACAAATGTAAACTACAATAAATGAAAACTTGCTTCTTCCACAAATTCTGTCTCAGAACCTATACCAATAAGGTGGAAGGATGTTAAAGTCTGAGCTGGAAGAAATGAGAGGGGGTGGTGTGACACTTGTAGTAGGCTGGGCCTGAGGGCAAAGCCAGCTCATTAATAGAGCCCTCCTTCCCTTCCTCCTGTGACTCTGGAAATCTTCAGGAAGGCAGGAGGGCTGTGAGAGCTGTGGGACAGAAGGCATCATCAGCCCTCAAGGAATATGTGGTCTGGCACCAAACACAGACAGGGTCCCAAAGCACCAGAATGGGATGGAGCTGCCCCAAACCTTCTTAATTTGGCATGTAGAACAAAAGCTAAGCGCCTGTGGGCCTGTGTAGGGCCCACACTGGCTCACTCTAGGCCTAGAAACTCATCTTGCCACACTTCCTGTATGTCTCAGATACAGCAAACTACCTCCTTCCCCCTTGTCTTGTGTCTCATCTACCCAGCATGCCCCGCCCCACATCCTGGCTCCCATGGTAGACCCCTCCTCCCACTCTTCCTTTTCCTTGGGGACTGAAGGAAGAATTCTGAAGCAGCAGCATGTAGCAGGAGACAAGGTTTTTCAAAGGAGAGAAAAGCAATACAGGATCAGGCTGTGGCCACTGTCCTAATACAACAGAGCGATTAGGGGAAGAGAAGACAGTGAGGGGCACTGGCTGGGGTCTGAGGAGGGGGCTAGGAACATACATAGGCCCAGGTCTCGAAGGTCTGTGGCCTCACTGGGCTGTGTGCTCTGTGGGAACTCAGGCCATGGGACTTGAGAACATTTAATTAAAAAAAGGTGTCTGGTAACTGCAGAAGAGAGACTAGAATTTTCCAGTGGAAGAAACAGGCCAGAGAGGGAAATGCTCAGCCACGTGGTGACTCATTAGAGCCTAAGCCCAGCACAGTGTGGGACTCCACATGCACATCTGGCTCCTGCACATCACCTTGCACAGAGGTCCACTCTGATGGAATTAAGAAGAACAGCATTCCCCAGCTATTTTAGTAACTTCTCTCAAGAAAGCAAAAATTCTAATTACTAACATTGACTTAAAAAATAATCAACCAATGGACACTTTTAAGAAACTGAAGATCGTGACAACACGATCCCATCTCCTCAGCATGCAGAGGTGCCCTGGAGGGCACATCATGGTGGGATGGAAGCTCGGCCATGACATGGGGGATACAGAGAACTGCGGGCTCTGGCTGCCTGATCCTTCCCAGGCTACTGGTACAAGAACAGCCGTGGCCACGGTGGAGTCCTGGATTACTGACACAGCCACTGCAGATGTTAGGGAAATAAAAATGCCACTAGTAGGGATTCAGCTCTACTAGGGGAAGGGAAGTCTGGCCCACTGCAGCTCCATGACCAGTCTGTGACCCTTTGTCACTCATTACCACCTCTCTGAGTCCAAATCTCCTCAGCTGTCGTAAGAAATGACTGGAAGCTTGGGAGGTACAAACTCAGGCCAGAGTGACAGTGCCTGGCACCAAGCCAGCCTAAGAAGTAGAAGTAAACTGAGGTGACAAACTAGTCCAGGGTTCACACTTGCCAAGCAGAGATGCCGACCAAGTGACAGGACTCACTATGGATGCAAGCCTCTGTAAGAAAGCTATGTGAATCGAACCATTGTTCAACTTTCTACGTTCTTATTAAAAATGAGAAACTCACTATCAATGTAGAAGAAGAGCCCTTCCTCTTCATGAAAGGAAAATCCCTGGTGACCCCAACCCCCCCATCAGATAAGCCCGTACTAGGCATGGTTCTCTTGCAGTTCAGTCTGAAGTCATCTGATTGCATCGATCAGTGTGGTGAGCTGCTAGAAAGCATTCCTGTGTCACAAATGTGCTGGCACAGTGGGGAAAGTCAGCATCTCCCATCCCCTGGGGAAGATGTGCTTCTCTTAGGCTGCAGGAGGAGAAAGGCTTGGTGTGCAAGAATTAACCTCCTGAGCCAACAGGAATACAGTTTTGCAGCTCTGTGTTGAGGAGTTTGAGTCTAGCACAGGATCGGCAGACAGAGACCCTGGCTTGGGTCAAGCCTGCTGCTGCCTTCTGTGTGAGACTTGGCACAGGACCTTTATCTGTCTGGGCCTCTGTGAGGAATAAAGACCTACTGTGAGTAATAATTAAAATGTTTAAGTTGCATTTAACCAGTCTCAAAAATAACTTCACAAACACTTTACAAGCAAATGCCTGAAAGTGATAAACAAGTTGGCAAGGCTATAGAGTAGAAATGATTCATGTTTCTACATTACCTTCCAAAGTACAAGATATTTTCATACGTATTGTCACTTGATAACCAAAGCAAGGCACTTGAAGCAAACACCGTCTCCATTCACTGTGGAATAGTCATTACTGAGCCTGGGGCCAGGTGTGCAGTAGATGCACATTAAGTGCTCCTGGAGGGAATAAATGCAGAAGGGAGAGGTGGCAAAGCACTTCCTGTGAGACACCTATTGTGCCTGACATAGTGCCTGACGTATGGCTCACTTCTAATTCAGAGAGCTGGGAGAGTCAGTGCCATTCAGATAAGCAGCGAGGGGCTGTATTTTTAACTAAAAGCCAGGCTGTATCTGCCAAACCACTGAAGAAAATCTGAAATTGGACAAGTACATGGATTCTCAGGCCTTCATCCATCACCGTTACCCCCTTATAGAACACTGACCAGACATGCAAAGAAATGGCATTAAGGCAGATTGCCCGGTGGTCTAAGCACCTGCCAGGCAAGTGCAAGGACCTGGATTTGATCCCTGGCAACACATGCCACACCAACCCCATGCTGAGCTGGCCACTGAAACCAGGTGTGGTGTAAACTGGTGCATGCCTATAATCCCAGTGCTGGGGAGGCTGATACAGGAGGATCACTATGAGCCAGAGCTTCATAGGGAGACTCTGTACCAAAACTAAATAAGTAAATAAGAAATGGCACCGAGAAGGTTTAAGAGGTAGTTTATTTATACTGGGGGATTTGACAGAGGTCTCTCAAAGAGTCAGTCCCAGTCCCTACGGTCTTGGGTCTTTTATATGGGGAGCAAAGTGTAGGCACAATGGTGGATTTGGTGTATTATGATTGGGTGGTTGGGTGACATCATGGGTTGCTAAGGCAACTTAAACATCCCAGGTTACACTGCAAGGCAATGTGTTATCCAAAGGAAGACATCCTGTTGCATTTTAGAGTTATATTGCAAGGCCAGCAGTTACACTAAAGCAGTAGAGACAGGGCTTACACAATGGAAGAAATGTACTGTTTTCAGGCCTGCCAGATATGCCCACTTGTCTTGGTGGACATCCTGGGTGAGCTTTTATTCAAAATTTTATTATCCTGCTCCAACCTCACTATAGGTAGAAGCATCTCTTTCCCCATCTTCCCTGGGTAACTACGTATAAAATATGTCCTTCTTTTGTCCCCACTCTTGTTGCTAGGACCATAACAGTAGGGGTCATGAGAATGTTTCAAAGGGTGACAGTGGCCACTG
This sequence comes from Capromys pilorides, assembly GCA_004027915.1. NCBI lineage: Eukaryota > Metazoa > Chordata > Mammalia > Rodentia > Capromyidae > Capromys > Capromys pilorides. Next base: position 16,740 of record PVKN010004487.1, read on the forward strand.
GTCTGTGGCTTCCACTAGGAGGAAAGCTCCTAAAACATAAGGGCACTCTCAGGACCCAGTGTAAAGGAACCAGCCCACAGCTCAGCCCAGGGACGCCGTAAGAGCCAATGCTGGTTTTTGATTAATGGATCTGGATGAACATGGAAGCTCAGCCACCTATACTTTCTCATGCTATACCTGCTTCCTTAACTGTAATTGCTTTTCATCTCTGTCTAGTGATCTGCTTAGGCATCTCCCTCATATGTGCTGAAATTCATTCTCTATGACAAAAGTCATTGAACTGATTCCATGGGGCTTGGGGATGATTTGGGGGTGCTTAGTTCCTCTTTGGGGGACATCCCAGAACCCACCTCATGATGTCCCAATTCCTTGATTTCATATGAACTGCCAAAAATGCTTGATTCCATGGTAACAAAAGCAGAATGAGATCCCTGACTGTAGGATTCCTGTACCTCTATTAATGACACATCCTCCGGCCTGGCATATGTAAGCATTTATATACTGACTGGAAGCAAAAATATTCACTATGTGCCTGCCTTGTTGTCTAGGAATGTGTGTCTGCAGCCTTTATGAACAGCAGCATCCATCCATCCACCTATGTCCAAATCATTCCTAGGAGTCGGTCCTTTACCACCAGTGCTGGATCTCAACAGCAGCATAGTCCTAGACCCATGAGGCACATTAGTCATACTCTGCAGTGTTCCACCCCCTGGGATCCCCAGCTCCAGCTTCTCTCTTTGCCTCCTGTGATGGAGCAGCCCTCTGTCTGCAAGATGTTCTCAAGAGCTCTTCCTTCTCTCAAGACATTCGCTGCCCCCTTCTTCCCTTCTTGTAAAACTGACTGCCCAAGGAGGACACTTTCCTGGACTTTGCCCATGATGTTATGATCCTTGCAGGAGTCAAATGAATCCTCATTATGTTTTGGAATTGTATCAGGACAGTTCTAGCCACTGCAGATCCAGTGGGAACAAAAAGATAAAACTCCCAGCCCTTAGGAGTTTCTCTTCTCCCAGAATATGGTATTTTTTCCACACTACTTTTGTCTTTTTTTTTTTTTTTTATGCGTTTAGTACAGGGTCTACAGAGTATCACTACACAGATTGCACTCAGAGTGATCCTCCGGTTTTCAGCCTCCCAAGCACTAGGATTACAGGTGTAAACCACCATGCCCAGTCTCAATCTCTGTCTCAGCACATCCTGGGGGCAGAGCCTGAGCAGTACTCCAGGGATCAAAGCCTAGTGTCTGCACCTGCCTAAGCAGGTGCCTTTAGTCTCCTGAGCTACCTGGCCAGCCCTCACAGAGCTTTTGTAATTGTGATCACTGGAATGATCACTGGTTGGCTGCATTTTGATTTTTGTACTGGAAAATCCAGGAGAATAGGGTCATATTCAAATGTCATCACTAAATACTCAGAGCCTGGTACGGGGCTTGCAACCTAGCAGGACCATGTAAGTTACATCTGTAAAAGTTCACAATGAACAAATGAATGTATGCATACATTTTAAATTTCTGTAGCATCTTACAGAGATTAATTTTGAAAATGGGTGATGTTCAAGTTCTGCTGTCAGGACTCCGCTAGTCTTCTGTCTTTCAGGGTTCCCCTCTAGCTCTGATGTGCAGCGCCCACACTGCTGCCAAGCAAAGGTATTTCAGAACAAGTCACAGGATAGCAATTATCTTCCTGGATATTCCTATAAATAGTTTTAGGCAGCTCTCTATCCCAGCCTCATTTCATTGCTAGGTTTCTGGGATGAGTCTGAAAGGCAGATTTTTTTTTAAAGCTTTGGCAATTTGGAGGCTGTAGTTGGCTTATAGAGACTATGCTTGCAGGTGCAAAAAAAAATACATTTTGCATACATAAAAAAATGTAAGGGGATCAGGCTGAATTCCTTTGAAAATGTGGCCTTACATATTTTTATTTTATTTTTCCTGAATTTTTGATGAGGACAGATTTGTTGGTCTGCTGCCCATTTTAATAGTACACTGAAATCTGGCAGCTCCACTTGGGAACCCATTGAAATGCAAACAGGGGCCAGGTCTTTGAGGAGGATCCCTTTACCTGCCTCCACTCTGGAAGCTGAGAAAATGGAAAGTGGAATTAACCCTTAGATTACTGGCTGAGTGAGGACCAGCAGTTGGGGGAAGGGTGAGAAAGAACTAAAGTCTTTAAAATAGGGATGGAGGGGGGCCGGACTAGGAAAGCTTAGGCAACCTCAGGGACAGTGGTTCGATCCCTGGCACCACATGCTGCACCAGCCCCACCCCCAGAGCAGGCCATAATAAAAATAAATAAATAAAATTTAAAATAAAATAAAATAGGGCTGGATTGCCACTGGGGAGATAGCTCAGTAGAATAAGCACTTGCCTGGCAAACGCAAGGGCCTGAGCTCAATTCCTGGTTCCATAAATAAATAAAATAGGACTGGCCAAATAGCTTAGCCCATTAAAGTATGCTGAGAAGGCAACTGAGACTGGGTGTGATGGCGAGTGCCAGTAATCCCAGCTCTTGGGATTACGAGTGCAGTCTAGTAGTTCAAGACCTTAAACACCCTGTAGACCCTTCCCTAAAATACAAAATACATAAATAAATAAATAAATAAGCAAGTAATAAAAAAGGCACAGTACTACACCCTCCACTTGGAGAAGCACTTGACAGTTCAGAAAAGTACTTTTGTATCTACCCATTATTTTATTTCAGCATTAGCAAAACCCTGTGCTTAAGGCATCACACTCGTACCAGTTATCCGTTTTTCTCTACACAAATCAGATCCCTACTTTTTCTCTGTACTAATCTGATTTCTACTTTAATGAGCTCAGAGAGGCCCATTTCTTGCAGCATGAGCCCCCAAGCCCCAAGCCACCGTATCTGACCTCAGCCCATGGTGGCAGGGCAGTCACCTGCCTCTCCCGACTCTCTGATAATGAGCACACAGGCTCACCAGACCTTTCTGGCTCAGGTTTTCCAGCACCATGAAGGAGGAAAGGCAGTCCCTTAGACTTATGTCCACTAGGACTCCTGCCACCAGGGCTCTTCAGGCCCGGGAACTGAGTCAGGAACAGCAGGAAAAGGGGCAGACTGAGGGGGTGACAAAGAAAGGGTCCTGGAAGGTGAACAGTGGGCACAAAGAGGCAGGCAAGAAGCACCATGCCCCCAGCAGCAGCCACCCTGTGAACCACACTGTGATGCCTATTGCCACACTGTAGACCCAGTCACAGAAAGAACCCTTCATTCTTTCTCCACTGGGTGAACTCTGTTGTCCCTCTGGTCCTCCTCTGCTCCCTTGGCTTTTGCACTGTGCTCTGTATTCACCTCTTCCTGCTACACGACATGATCCATTCCTGAAGGCAAGGATTTGGCACATAGTAGGTGTTTAGGGTGGGAAACTGGCCCAAAACAGCCAGTCGGAGCCCTGGGTGAGATGCCCACAAGACTGGTGGCCACTATGCTGCCACTGCATCCAGGTGGGAAGCCCAAGAAACCAGTCATTAAGCTAAACTGACCAAGAGCGGACTGACCAAGGGCCCCTTGTAACATCCCCACGTGACAACTAAAATTGCTTCACATTCATCTCCTCAGTGGCAGAGCTTATAGATTTGATGAGCTCTGCGCAGAACTGTGTGTTTCCCATGAGCACACCTCTGTGTTTCTCTGCTTCTGCAACTCAGCACCCATTCTGCAGTGCATCCTTAACCTGCTTCTGGTTCTGAGGGGATGCCTAGACAGGGCTGAGCTGGAGCCAGTGGCTTGAGCTCTTCCTAGAGCAGGGAAACAAGACCTACAGCTTTTCATGGAACTCACTAGCACCTGGATGCTGGTTCAGTTCTGTAACATAGGTAACTTAGCAACTACAAAAATCTAAACAAGATTAAACATCACTTCTTTTCAAGTGGGAAAGAAGGCAACTAGAACCATTTGTCAGCTCCCCGATCACTCACTTCTATGCAGACCCTGAGGAATCTTAAAGCACAAAATCCAAATACTGAACTGAGGACAAGCCAGACAGCTTAGTGGAATAAAGCACCTGCTTAGGCAGAGCATAGCAGCTGGGGTTCAATCCCTGGTGTGTCATGCTGGCCCCACCCATGGGGAGTACTGAGATGGCCATTGAGAATGGGCATGGTGGCACGCAACTGAAATCCCAGTGCATGGGAGGCTGTAAACAGGAGAGGCATTGTGAGTCCGATCTATAAAGTGAGACCTTGTAGACCCTGGCCTAAATACAGAGGAAAAAAATGCAAATACTGAACTGAAGTATGTCTCAGTATGAATATCAGCTGACCAAGAGCAGACTGACCAAGGGTTCCTTGTAACACTCCCACGTGACAACTAAAATTGCTTCATATCCATGTCCTCAGTGGCAGAGCTTACAAGCAGGTGAGTTTGGACGGGATGCAACAAGAGGAAAGGCCTAGACTGGACACTGTTGGAGTCTGGCTCCTAGCCAGAACTTTGTCAGGAAGGAGGATAATAAAGGCTTTGTTGGAATTATCCAAAGGAGTACACAAAGCATAGGTGAAGGCAAACAACCAATGGAAGGAATGACTGCCAGCACCCCAAGGGTGTTCAAGTCTTTTACTGTGAAGCAGTGTAGTATATGTATGTAACCTACACTCACACTCCCACAGACTGAATCCTGCCTAGGTTCCTTATAATTCTTAGTACTATGTAACTGCTATGCAAATAGTTGTGTTACTACATTGTTTAGGTAACAAGAACAAGAAAAACAACTTTGTGAATGTTCAGTACAATGTTCAGATGCAATTTTTTTTCAGATATTTTCCATCTCCAGTTGGTTGCACCCAAGCACACAGATTCCATGGACGCAGTGCGGTGTCTTTTTGTCAGTGTGACTATAGGTATGGCAAGGGTCTCTAGGAGATAGTAATTCTCCAGCTTCTCATCTATTAAAATACAAATAGTAGCACTGACTTTAAAGAGCTTTTGAAAACAGTCAAAAGACGGCAGCAACCATTTCCCTGGGAGCCTCTCACCTTTGGAGTAGCAGGCTATTTTGTGGGAAATGCAAGTGTATGTTTTGATCCATTAATGTGGCTTCAGCAAAGTGGGTTCCTCCCCAGGAATGGCAGCCCTTCGTGTGTTCTCTGAGTCAGTCGGCTGAACTGCCCAGTATGTAACAGGCAAGGGAAGTCCTGAGCCCCAAGATGAGTGTGCATTCAGGAGCTTCATCCATGAGAGGTGGGGATATAATTAGCCTTGGAAGCCATCTTCTCCTCCCCCTGGGGATGTCACTTCTACCAGTCTTAACAGCTTTACCTGAAGCCTTTCATTCTTTCTTTCATACACCTTCTGCTCCTTCCAATATTTAGTGAGCAGAAGGCAGGAGAGATAGCTCAGCAGACTAAGTGCCTGCTTAGGCAAGTGCAGGGACCAGTTTGATCCCTGGCACCACATGCTGTGCTGGCCCTGACCCCAGGTGCGCTGAGCCAACCACCAAGCCAGGCTGAGACAGGAAGATGACTGTAAGCCTGAGCTTCATAATGAGACCCTGTACCAAATACATGAAAAATAAAATAAAATAATTAGTAAGCAGCTCCGGTATGCTAGCTAGGTAGGCACTCTGTGTGACAAGATGTCCTCTCTGCCCTCTTTGGTCTTAGCCATGGTTTGAGCAAAGGCTGGCTAAAAACATTCTGATAAGAGGTAGCCAGAGATAGCAGAAGGAGATGCTATTAAGGAGAGAAGCATGTCTTCACTGAAATGTACACTAAGAGATCAGCACCTGTACTACATTCCTCAACTGAGGCTCCAATAGGACAAAGCCCCTTGTCCAAGGTCACACAGCTAGCCAGTGGCAGGCCTGAGAGTGCCTCAGGTCAAAGCTGCAACTCTCACTCTCACTTCTCTAGCCCACTAGCTTACCAAATCTTCACTTCCTTGGTATGGGCAGTGTCTCCAAGGGCACTCCAACAGTGCACCAAATGACTAGTGCCAAGAGACATCAGCAATCCAAACGAGAAACCTCTAGCTTTTATTGACTCTTCTCCTTCTCTTTTTAAATGCTTTCTCCAGTACCAACTTCCTTTATCCTTTTCAATGAACATTTAGCCAATTTAAAGTTGATGAAAAATAATGTACATTTTCAACAAGTTTGCATTAAGCACTGCAAAAGTGCTTATGTGCTATTTAGTGCTGATGACACTGGAGCGTGGAGCACATCTGAATATCTGTAAATTGAAATCTAAAGGGGTGAGCAGGAAGCTGTCTTTGTTCTGTAAGTTAGGTAACTAAGAGCTTGTTAGAAAGGCTTTGCTGGAGAAAAGCAGAGGCAGGGAAGAGAAGGGAGGGAGGCAGACAGGAAGAGATGCTTAGGAAAGGGAGCTAGAGATGCTCAATTCCCAGGAAACCATCTTCCATCACCACCTCCCTCTGGGCCTGGAGGAGAAATGGTATCTTCACCTACTAGCAACAACACACTTGGCAGCCAAAGGATTTTGCTTCTGTTTCCAACTCTTCAGGTCCCCAGCCCTGTTGCCTCATTGGTGACCTCTGATGCACAGATCCATGACTCCAGGAGAGAAGGCAGCAATGTTGAGATCCACCAGCTTATTGAGATTTCTCCCTTATATTCAAATCCAAACTGCAAGATCCATGTGCTTCCTCCTCCGCATATCCCATACCCTTTGGTATTCTTTGTTAAACAAATTAGAGCCACTGCGTGCTGGGCTGTGGCTTATGGATCTTTGTTTTCCTCAAGTCAGAAAAGAGTCCACACATAGGTTTGACTCTCACTTTGAATCTCTTGCTTCTTAAACCACATGAAGGTCCATGGTTCTTTTGGTTTGCCAGTTGCCTGGTGTACAGATATCATAACTGAGCCCCATGTGAGAGGTGTTGTGTAGAGAAAATGTGGGAAAAATGTTCTGAAGTCAGAGAGACTTGGGTCTAAGCCCTCTTTTAGCCCCTTGGAATCTGATGCATGAGACAAAAGTGTCTAACGAATGTCACACTGCAGGTAAGATGTGTGACACATCTGCCTGCCCACAGGATAATCCTCATTTTTTGCAAAGGATGTCATGGAAATATAGGTGACAAACCACTGAACCTTCCAGTTCACGAGTTTTCTCCCAAGGAAGAACAGGAAGAAAAAATGATGTACATTTGCAAAAGCAATGTGACAAATTAATTTATATAAATTCCTTTCCACAAGAACTTCAAACTCTTTTTAGATGTCTATTTCCATTGACAAAACACCAGGTCCTGAGAAGGACCTACACATGTATATCATAATGGACTTATTTCTTATAAGTTAAACAAAGCCACAGTTCAAAGAAATTGGCTGATTTGCCAGTTTGCATGGAAAGTAGTTGACAAGATCAAAGGTCTAAAAAATAGGCATGTGACTGGAAAAGCTGGGGAAATACTTCTGGTCTTTGCGTACACTGCCCTAAAATAAATCCTGAAATAAGGGCTCTAGAGCAAGTGTGTGTGGGTGCAAGAGACCTCTCACAGGAGTAAAGGATGAGAAGAAACGCACTGAGAAAATGTGCATGATGCCAGGAAACAGCACAGAGAACACACCCCAGAGTTACTGCACACTTGTCCACTAACTCCAAAGAGTCCTATATCAAAGATGGTTCCCAGGAGTGTCACATGTCCTGGATTTCCAATGGATGCCCTCATCACCAGAGGGCCTTGCTCAGTCATAGAGGTCAGCAGATACATGCAGCTAGCACTGGATAGTTGTGGACCCAGGGGTGTGGTGAATCTCAGAATCCATCCTGTCCAGAGAGATTTTCTGTCTAGACACCAGGGTTGACGCCCCCGGCCCCCTTGCTGACCAACCTTGCCCTTCAGTGCCCCGTCCCAGGACAGATGTTCCCAGCTCTTCTTGTTCACAGCAGTCTACTAAGACTGTCCATGCTGTAGCAGGACCAGAGCCAAAAGCACCAAAATGACTACTGGGCATATAGCCAACATCTAGCACACGGTTGGGAAAATAATGAGTCCACTTCCGCTCAAGTGGCTTCTCAGGACCTGGTATTAAAGCCAATAACTTGCACTGTGATTTTTTTTCTACTTTTCATGGCATTTGTATTGAACTTCCATTCCCATCTTGTAACCAAGGAAACTGAGGACATGAAAAGACTGAGATTTGGAAACTTTATGGTGATGGTGGGACTGTTCAGCCCAGGCACAAGGAATTCTGAGCCCACAGCTGGTTCCGGGGACAGATGCATGAGGCCACAGGTGTTACCAGTCCCCCTGAGAAGGTGAGCTCCACCTGGCCACATGCCCTCAGGTGCACCTTCTGATGGCCAGTAATTGGTCCATGACCTGGTACATGTAGGGTATCAATGCGGGTTCACTTAGGGGACAAGCAGTTGACTAAAGTGACTAAGAGAGGCAACAAGGAACTCAGGAGATGAGTGCAGGGATGAGAAGGTCGTACGGGATGGCAACTCCACTGGCAAGCACTACCACTGCGCCTCGGCTCTCCGTGCCTTGGCTTTTATTCATACTCAACCAGCATTGACAGAGCATTACTATGTTTACAGCAAAATGTGGTGAGCCTCAACCATATGCTTGGAACACATTTCTTTTTCTCCTTAAAAACATGTTCTCCCTCTGCTGCAAAGACAGCTCCATGAATGGGGGGAAGTTTATACTTTGTGTTGCAAACTAGATATTCACAGGAGGAAAAGCGTAAAGCTTCCTCTGAAATCCACCCCTCTGTGGGAGGGGGTGGTGAGCTTGCTGCTGTCAGTGATGCCCTTCATTTAATCACAGAGCAAGGTGGATGCCTGGCGGCCAGCTTCAACTCACTCTGCACCTTTGTTTTCCGAGCTCAGAGGACTGCCTTACAATACAGCTCACATCTCTCGTCACTGAACTGAGCAGCTCTGACAGCTAACATTTTGCTGTTTTATTTGTCCTTCATCTGCTCTTGAACTTTGGCTACTGTTACAGGCTAACCAGCAACTGCAGAGTGGAAGGAACAGGGCTGGCCCTGTGCTGCTGTCTAAGGCCAAAGCTTGCGACTACTTTTCTTCTGGTCACAGGACTTGCAGCCCCTCCTCCCATTCACACATCTTGGTCATCCACTCCATCAACCTGCTGCACCATAATGTGAACATAATCAAACTTACAGGAAAAGGCATTCATATGATTAGAGAAGATCGCACAGCTTGGATTAAAGAGACTTAAATTGAATTCTCAGTTTAGCGTTTGCATACTGTGTGACCTCAGCCAGATGACTTCACCTCTTCAAGCCTTGGCTTCTTCATTAATAAAATTGAGATAATAATGCTTAACTTTTAAAATTATTATGAAGACTAAATGGAAAGGTAGAAAAAAGTCTAAAACAGCAAGTGCTTAAAAGACTTGACCTATGGAAGCGGCTCTCATTAGCACTGGTATTAATATTAATAAGTATTGTGTTGCTAGCTAGTGTCATCATTATTGGATGGTTTAAGGATAAAATTTTCCATTAATATTTTAAAGGATAATAGTGCTATGACTTTTACAGTATCACCAAGACTATACATGAAAATACCTTAAAAAGAGGACAAACATTGGAATTTTTCCTATCATAAAATTCTTGAAAATAAACTGTCCTGCTGATTGACACTAAAACTCAAAAACAATAAATAAAACATTCCAGTCTGTGTCCTGCTAGGTGAAGTCAGCGGGAGCTGTATCCTCCTTGTCAGGGCACGCAGATTGTGGGATAGCGATTTCTTAGTAAATGTTATAAAAAGCCCTGCGTCCCCTACACTGCTGTGTCCCATCAGTGGTTTGCCCAAGGCCTTGTTTGTCAACATGCTATCTTAGAAAAGAATTTACACTTCAAGGAATATTATAAGAAAACCTACAGAAAATCATAGTCATGCACACAGGGAAAAGTCAATTTCAAAAAGGCCCATCAGTGAATTTGATGAAAAAGGTCATGTGGATCCAGCCAAGTTCCTCTGGTTTTCTTAAAGCTGGCAAAAGAGACTATATGTTATATATTTTAATGGGTACTTAGTCTAATTATCAAAAAAATAAAAAATGGGGCACAATAAGATACTTCTCACTGTGCACATCATGAATATACATGAATACATGAATATACAAATGGAACATTTTACACCAGCCCATTAAAGTTAAAGCATCAATCTTCATCACATCAATTTCATAATATTAGGCTCTGCCATTCTAATCTAGTATCGATAAGAACCAACAAGGCCTAGAATTTTACACCTGGGTGCATTTCGTTTTGTTTCTCTTCAGTGACAGAATTCAATATGACACAGCTCAGCGTGACAGCACCAGGCTGGGACTGTCACCTTAGGGGCTTATACATCTTTAAAATTCTCACAAAAGTGAAATTGACTGGCAGCGAAGCAAAATGATGCCTTTCACATGAGTTGGAAGATCAGGAAAGTCAATGAAAACACTCAGGGTCCGTTTAGGCTCCTCGGAGTGGGAGCTTCGGGGAGGAGATGCTCTGGCTGCTCTGGCTGCTCTGGCACTAGGTGACTGGGACCTGGTGGGACCTCTCAGTCCAGCCTAGGGACGCCTCTGCTGGTGATCATGGTGCGAAGTGGGCTCCCTCCCCTGCCCAGACTGGAAGTGTCCTCTCTTTCCTTGTACTAGGCTGGGAGTGGCAGGCGCCACTTTCAAGCCCCTGCTTCAGCCCTGTGGGTGAATGACACAGCAGACATGGCTTCAACACTGAGTGTCTCCATTTAATTCCCCCAAGGGAGTGTATGGGAATTCCTACATCCAAATGTTATGGAAATGTCAAATAAAAAAGTCTACATGTGAAAAGCCATATTCCAAAGAACAAAGCATGACTAAGGCTTTACTGCAATCGAGGTATGCACTATTGTTGTTCACTGTGACCATGACTCTCTCTCCAGTCTCCTTGATAGCCGGGCCACAGGAAGTGTGCACGACACAACGCCAAGGTGAGGGGAATCTGACGCCTCACAATCTGCCTTCCAAGACTCTATTTTCTAAAAGACAGCATCTACAAGGCATCCTAACAGCAGGGCTAGGGGGATGGTTAGCCTCTCCCCTGTTTTACAGCCAGGAAAGGCAAATGGTCCATGGTTAGGTGGCTAGGGGCAGGGATCAGCTCATCCCAGTGATGATGACGATATAAAAACGAAACCTTTCAGACCAGGAGATAGCTCAGTGGACTGAGTGCCTGCTTAGACAAGGGCAGGGACCAGGGGTTTGATGCCAAGCACCACATGTTGCGTTGGTTCTGCCCCTGGGCCTGCTAAGTTGGTCCCTGAGACCAGATGTGGTGGTGCATGCTTGTAATCCCAGGGCTGGGGAGGCTGAAAACAGGAGGATCATTGCGAGTCCAAGCTGTGTAGTGAGAGTCTCGAACCTAAAGCATCACTGCTAATGTAACCATACGTGCATGTCAGACTAACATGGGCAAACTCGTTACCTCAGCATCTTTGTCGCTAGGGAGGGTACTATGTAACTGCCATGTTACAGAAAGGAGTCCAATAATGGAGTGCACTAAACTTCCTCAAGTCAGGGACAAAACAGTAACAGAGTCTGGGTTCCAGGCTGGATTTGACCCTGATCTCAGACCGCTTCTGCCACTCTGAATGGAGCTAGGAATGGCCAAAAAAGGCCACTCTGCTGGTTGGGGTCTGTCAAGGTTGTGTGGCCACGAGAAGGCTGGGCAGGAGGGGGACTGTTGTCCCAGGGGACAGGAGGCAGCACTGGGCTGGATGGCAGGTGGGACAGGGCCTAAGTGTGGTTGGGCTGGGCTGTCCAAGGCCTTAGGTGGACGGCCCAGAGCAGCACTGCACAGAATAAACACTATGGGAACCACAGCTATAACTTTAAATGCTCAGGATGCCCTATATTTCAAGAAGTAAAGAGGTGGAATTTCACTAATCTATTTCCCTTTACTTAGTATATTGAAAATATCACTTCAATACATAATCAGTATAAAAATTATGGGTGAGACATTTCTCAGTCTGTTTTGCATGAAGACACTGAAGCCTGGCATGCATTTTACACACAGAGCACACCTGAGTCTTGCAGAGCCGCATGTCCAGAATTCAGGAGCTGCGCACGTCCAGTGACCGCCGTACCGGACAGTACAGACCTAGAGGCCTGACCTCTCACCTAGGCAGATCCCAAAATCTCAAAATTGTCCTTCCAATTTACCTGGGCCTATAGTCACACAAATGCAGGCTCCCTCCAGGGTTCCAAGTTACCGGCCCTGTCAGTAACATCTTCCTAACACCACCCATTTCTCCTGGGATAAATGTTAGGGAGGAAACAAAGTATTACACTGCATGGCGAAGCTGGGGTTGCCTTGCCTTTCAGGCAGGCGACCTCTTTCAAACCCTGTTGTTTTACCTACAAAATACATTAGCTTGCCTAACTTAGGTTCACCTAACCCTAAGTCCTTTCAGCATTTCGCCCTTCTTCTCTTCCTTCTGCTCCTGTTCTCTGCTTCCCAAGCACATTCTCCCTCTTCCCTATCACCTGCCATCATTCACTGGGCAGGAAGTTGGACAAGTCCCTGTGAGGCCCTGGGGCTGTAGAGATAAGCTTCATTAGTTTCTGTCCTATGGGGATGGTGCAGTGGGGGGAAAAGGACGCAGACAGAAGTGACTGCAGAGTCCAGGGGCAAAGCAGGCCACTGGGAAAGAGCACTTGTCTTAGTGTCCAGGCTGCTGCTGCAGAATACCTGTGGCTCAGAAATTCGCAGAGCACAGAAATCTGCCTCTTGCAAATCAGGGGTTGGAAGTCCCTCTCAAGGCTCCAGCAGCTGGCTTGATCAGGGCCTTCTTGTCCGTCCTCATGTGAAGAAGCCAGGACAAGGTAGCCTGGGCTGTGTGAAGCCTTACTTAGCTCCCTAAGTAAGAGTGGGCATTCCAACCCCAGCAGCTCAGCCACGCTTCGGTTTGAGGAGGATCAGAAGCAGCTTTACACAGGCGAGATCGGGTCCATCACTAGTTAAGAATGCAAGATACACTTCCCTGGTACGGGCTAGCTAGCGTAACCAGGAGCCACCCAGGGAGGCTACAGCCAGCTGACACACTTTACATCAAAGCAAAGAAGCTTGGCATCTCCAGAAGCCCACTCAGCCTTATGAAGGAGATTTCTTCCTCTGATCCAAAGAGCAAAATGAAACAAAACACAGCCAAAGTGCTCCTGGACTTGAGATATAGGCAATCAGAAACGCAGGGCAGAGGAGAGAAAATGAACTTGGCATTGACGTGTGCCTCCCTGATAGCCTGGACCCCCAAGGAGCCCCCCACCCCCTCCGCTCAGGCCACCATGCGAGAGGCTGGCTGTGCACAGCCGCAGCACACTGGGTTCTGCTCCTCAGCTGCGATCTCACAGCCACCGGCTGCTCCGAAAGGCTGACATCAAGTTCACGTGGCAAGTGTGGGCAGAAAGTAATGCTTCCCAAAGCGGATGGAAAAGCAGCAGCAACCAGGAGGAATCTGCAAGTCCAAACTTAATAAAAGAAACATTTGGTCCCTGCAATGACTTGCTAGAACAAACCAACTGTTTCCATTATTTTACACTGTACTCAGAATGTAAAAGAGGAGAAAATAAAGGAGCCACCCGACAGCACCCGCCTTAGCTGGGATCCCCATCTGCAAATTCTGCACCTTCGATTATCCCCAATATTAGTCCTGAAACTAGAAACTTTCTGAGCACAGCCTTTGAAATTTGAAAAAAAAAAAAAAAAGGCTGTCTTTGTGTTGGCTGGGAGCCTTGCATTCAGGCACTCTTTATAGAAATCTACCAAATCCCCATTAATCCAGTGTCTAGTCAGCTCTGACGATCTCTAATAACGAGTCTATAACCTTTCTGCGAAGGTCATCCAGCTTCTAATGGAAACACAGTGATCAGTGAAAGTAAAAAATTGCCTCTTTCCATCACCCTGTGGGTCTCCAGCAAGGCCTAGGGGACCCCGGGTTTCTGATCTGCTTGCTGTCTTCCATGAAAATTCAGGTGTGTGCTGTGGAATAGCCCTGTGTTTCTGGGACACAGTCATGCTCAGAGTGGCACCTGTACAGGAGAGGGAGCAAGGGGCCATTGCTGTCTGCGATGAGCCCAGTCACAAAGCCTACAGAGGAGACTCTCATTGGATCTGAATGCAAGCTCACCCAAAGTGACACAAGGGCCGCATGCATGCATCAGGTGGGGGTGCGGGCAGACTGGAGGACACAAAAGGATATGCAGTCATGAAATGGGAGTCTTTGCCTTTTGCATGCCCCCACCACTACCTGCATGGGTGAGAGAGGGTCATTTAAAGTTGCTTCTAGTTGTCACATGACCACCTTCATGAACTGAGCATGCAAACTTAAGGTTTATGCTCCAGTCTCCTTGCTGAGCATCCTTGGAGAGGTAGCTTGCCCTGTCGGGTCCCTTCAAAATCCTCACCTGTGAAGTTCTGTATGTGTCTCTGAAATTGCTGCAAGCATGGTTCTGTGGCATGCCCGGTAGACCAAATGAGCGACTTCTTTACATCATTAAGTATAAATCCAATCCCAATACTCTGAGGGAGCTAAGGACACCACTCTGGCTCTGCAGGCTCCCGGGGATTATAAGCTGTTGAGCAATGTCATTTGGAAGTATTTTCTTTCGTTCCTTATGTATGAAGTCTGTTCTCATTGGGTAAGACTTGACCTGACATAAGGTCCACCTTGTGGCCTGAGATAAGCAAGACTTCTGTCTCTAAAAGGCTTCCAATCTAGTTTGGGAGACAAAAATGACTCCAAAATACCTACATTCAAGGGCCAACCAAATAGCTCAGCAGATTAAAGCACCTGCAAGCAGGCACAGGGGCTGGAGGTTTGATCCCCGGGGCCTGCCTTGTTGGCCCTACTCCCGGGGCACTCTGAGATGGCAATTGAGACTGGGCATGGTGGCGCGCCTGTAATCTCTGCACTTGAGAGGCTGTAAACAGGTGGATTGCTACAAGTCTGATCTAATAGTGAGACCCTGAATACCTTGTAGACCCCTCCCTACAATAAAAACAAAACAAAACAAAAAAACGAAATCCTACACTCAGATGCAGGACAATCACGTCACAGTCAGGGTACTCCTGTTTACCTCTCATGATCCACACCATCACTTCCAAGGTACAATTCTATAAACCTCCTTCAAAGACATTAATACCTCATTGCTACAGAGCAGAATACTGGGGACCAGAAAGGTTTTAGAGACTGCTGGGAGGCTCAATGCTCAACCATGGCAGCAGTGGTTTTCTCTACAGGCTATCTGCACTCACAAACCAGGGCCTCTGCTGGCCTCTTCCTTAGACACTTGTGTGGAATTTCAGGCTACCTAAGTTAGGCTCATTTATTCTCTCAATCCATACTTCCTGGACTGCCCAGGAAGAGCCTGGCCTGGTACTGTGTGCAGTTTCCAGTTGCTAGAGGGGAGGCCTGCAAACCTTGCTTTCTCAGGCTGAAGCAGAAGGCAAACAGCAAGAAAAGGCTCAAGAGAGGAAGCTACCATGCAGAAGGGTTCTCACTCTTCATTCTGGCTGAAATACCTGTTTCTCTCACAATGCTTACATAGTAATATCTTAATTATCTTGGTATAACTCCCTGAAGACATAGGTTTATTTTATTCTTGGGAATATTTGATATTGAACCCAGGGCCTTTGACTGAGCCATATTTTCAGCGCTTTTTATTTGTCTTTATTTTGAGGCAGGGATTTGCTAAACTACTGTGCTGGATTAGGTAATGGCCAACTTGTAGCACCCAGCTCCACTGACACAGAGCGTTTCTGAGTGTGGAAGGCCCTCTAGAGGATTGGTGCCAACAGCATAGAAGGAGAACTGGAGGGGGAGATGTGTGCTATGGATTCTCCTGGAGAGGCTTGTCCCCTGTCATACTGGTTTTTCTGTTATGAACGCAGCTGTTGTCATCATCAGAAGCACTTGGTTCCTTCCTGTTGCTGAAGATGGCTGTAGTTCTCTTTCAGGGAGCTCAGGTCCTTATGTGAGGGTCACTTCCTGGCTTCAGTGCAGATTTCTCAGCCTGCTGGCACAGGTTTTCTGGCTTTTACCATGGACCTTTGGATCTTTCCAGTGCAGATCTTTGACACCAGCTTGCATGGCGCACTGTCGTGGGCTCTAGGTCTGCAGCTGGAGCTGTGTAGCGCACCACTGTGGGGCTCAGGTCTTCAGTTGGATTCTTTGGGTCTCCAGTGAATGGACAGATCGTTTGCACTCTTCTGCATTTTACTTTTTGTGTGAACATTAGGAGATAATCCGATTAACTATATGTTCTGTATTAAATGTATTCCCTTGTAAGCTCTGACTACAACAGTTGTCCAGGCTGAACTTGCAATCCTCCTATCTCAGCCTCCCACCATGCTGAGAAAACAGGTGTGGATCACAATATGCAGATGAAGTTAGAATATTTAAATGGGGAAAAAATCCACGTTCTTTAAGGTTTACAGTGATTGCATTATAATGCCTGATCCTAGCGCGAAGCCAGCTGGGTCCTCCTCCTGGGCCTGTGTGAAGTCAGCCCGTTAGGACCAGCTGGCTAAAATCAGGCCACATTCTGGTGAGGGCCGCAGGCCTGAATAATATGCCCCTGTTGGTTGAAAAATGACATCGTGCTAACTCTAATTTATGCCATCCTCATCTTTAACCCAAGCACTTCAAAAGAGAAAAGAACACAATTAGCCAC
>PVKN010004488.1:0-33395 GCA_004027915.1 Capromys pilorides
CCATTGTATAAAAATACCACATCTTTTTCAACCATTCCTCAAATGATGGGCATTTCGGTTGTTTCCAGGATTTGGCTATTACAAATTGGGCTGCTATAAACATAGGTGCACAGATATCACTATGGTATGATGTTTTCAGTTCTTCTGGGAAAATTCTCAGTAAGGGGATAGCTGGATTGAATGGGATTTCCAGTTCTAGTTTTTTAAGGAACCTCCACACTGCTTTCCATAATGGTTGCACCAATCTGCATTTCCACCAGCAGTGGAGAAGAGTTCCTTTTTCCCCACAGCCTCTCCAACATTTGTTGTTGGTTGATTTCTTTATAGTAGCCATTCTTTCTGGGGTGAGATGGTACTTAAGTGTTGTTTTAATTTGCATTTCACGGATGGCTAGTGAAGTGGAGCATTTCTTCATGTATTTGTAGGCTTGCTGAATTTCAAGTTCTGTCTCAGTTACTCTTCTCTCATTGCTGGGACAGTGGCTTCCACCTAATTCAGAGCTGTGCAACCATTATCACTATTCAATGTAGGAACATACTCCTCCTCACTTCAAGAAGATGCCCTCATCCACGGTAGTCACCCCAATCCCTCTTGCACTAGTCCTGGTAACTGTACCTCTACTTTCTATCTCTGTGGATTTACCTGTTCTGGTCATTTTGTATCAGTGGGATCATGTGCCATGGGCTTTTCGGGTCTGATCGCTTTCATTCAACATGCTATTTTTGACCATTTTAAAATTCATCCAGCTTTAGTGTGTTCTATTACTTTATTCCTCACTTGTGGTTATATAAAATTCCATTGTCTTAATAGAACCAATGTTGTTTACTTGCCCATTCATCAATTCTACACAGTTGGATTGCTTTCAGTTTGGGGATGTTATGAATTATGCTGCTATAAGTGCTCATACGTAAGTTTTTGTATAGATATGTCTCTTGGTTCTCTTGGGTGTTTACCTAGGAGTAGAAATACTAAGTCATGTGATAACCCTGTTTAATGTCTTGAGCAACTGCCAGACTATTACCCAAAATGGCTACACTCTGTGTAATTCTTCACTGAAGCAAACACTTGAGTTCTGTGTAAGAGACAATGATTGGCTCCACTGTTCCCTAAATACTACTACGTTTGCTACTGTGACACTTTTCCCCTTGGAACTATGTTGGCTCCTCTGTTACAAGAATACTCAAACAATGGTAATAGAGCACAGAGCCAGTCCCAGTTTAAATGAGTTGAGCCACTTGGTCCAGGTGCATGGAACAGTATTGGGGTGTCGTTGGGGAGAATGATCAGAAAAGGTTTGGGGGTCCCACCCTGTGGGAGGATGCCAGCCTCGGGACAGACTGAGGTAGTGACAGACAGCTCGGAGAAGACGGTCATTGTGCATAGTAAGCACTGCTGCGCTGGGCACATATCCTCAACACTTCCAGCCTCGGTACTGCCTTTCTAAGGCTGAGACCTGAACTGGACATTTACCCAAATGAAATCAATTCCAGCCTTGATGTAACTTTGAGGGAGGAGTAAATTCCATGGTGTGGAGTTAGTGTCTCCCAACAGGCTGTCCAGGTGGAAACAGAGCCTTATTTGTAGAGTCTGCTGTCTTCTGTGGTGTTAGTGCCCTTACACTGCCTCATTCTCATTGGCAAGGGCATTGGGATCAAACCTGTCCTCTAGAGGCACTGGGCATAACTGAGGGGCTCGAGGGAGCAGGGCCTCCCTGGCCAAAGTGAAGGACTGATCCTTCCAGAAGAACCAGAGTGGGGCAGCTCATGTGAAGCCGAGTGGGGGTGTGGAAGAAAGGGGTAAGTTCTGAAAGCAGGCACAGATGAGAGGACTGATGGAGCATGGAAAGTCCCACGCACACAGGCTGGTCACCCACACCAGACCTGGCAGGTTGTGACTTGGTGCGGCTCTGGGTCTCTGCTCTACCGTGCAGACAGCTCTCAGAAGCCCTGAAGGCCTGCTGCTGATGTAAGATAATAAGATAGTAATTAAGGTTCTGGTGCGGGAAGACAATAGGTTAGTGAGCCACTCCATGCTTCCTGCTGCCGGGAAAGCCAGAGGAGGTTCCCCTGTCTAACCTGGCCTCTCAGGGACTATCAGAAAATCAAAGGCACAGGATAAATGAGCGCTTTGCCTTCTCTCTGGTGTGAGCCTGTGTGGTTAAGCATATTTTCCATCAAGAATTAGCTGCTCAGGAAAGAAGGCCCCAAGCAAGTATGGACCAGGTGTTTGCTCCATTTCCTTGCAGAGCCAAGAAAAACCATTTTCTGGGCACAAGGAAGAAGAAAAGGAAGAATGCCAGCTGATGACTGTCTTTCAGAGTTTTCTCCTCCTCCCTGGGGCTGGGCTCTCACCTGGCTATCCCAGCTCCATTAGACAATGCAACCCCACATCTGCACAGAAGTCCACGGTGAGCTTGACATCAGGTGCCCAGCTGGGGATTTTAAAGACAGACAGCCACTTCCATGAGATCAAAGATTTGCCAGCAGCAGCATCTGCAGAAAGTCAATACCACCAGTGACAAAAACCAGACTTTCTGTTCCCTACTTGGGAACCATGAGCGAAAGGCCACAGGATGCCAAATATCACAGGTAATGAATTTTTGCAGTATCAATGGGTGTTTGGACAAAATTGTCCTGAGTGACTGGTTGCTTAGGTGACAGGAAGACAGTTTTATGCAAACTAAGAAGATTGGGAGGGGCCAGGGAGATAGCTCCGTGGCACAAGTGCCTGCCTGGCAAGTGTAAGGACGCGAGTTTGAACCCTGGTCTCACAAAAAAAAGAAAAAAGAGGATTATGATCACATTTATTCTTTACCTGCCATACCTTAGGGGAAAGAAATGTGTACATCTTAAGAAAGTGTGTATATTTTTTTTGTGAGTAAAATAAAAGCAAGGAGATTAGCTTAATAAATTACGTTCAATCTATCTTGATGCAGAGAAAAGAATGGTGGGTCTCTTTCCAGTTTCCTGATCTAGCCAATCTATTAAAGAATAATTGAAACAGCCACAATCATTTCCATGAAGCATCTACTAATTACGCTGTTCTATAAACAGTTTCTGCATTCAGAAATGCCAATGGTTAAAACTGGATCATTACATCATCAGGGGTGTTGTGAGAATTTAACTATTCCAAGAGTCAGAAGATCTAACCCTGAACATTTAGGGCTAAAGCTTGCCTTTTCCTTTTCTGACAGTGCCCTAAATTTCACCCCATATGTTCTGAACCCTTTCCTTTCCTCCAAATTCAAGCCTTTTGTCTTCGTCTGTGTTATGAATCTTGCAAGGTTTCCAAAAATATATCATTTCCCTTAAATGATTCATGCCTTCTTTATCTTATTCAGCAAACTCCCAGGCAGCTGACAGAACAAGGCTCATGAACCAAGCCTGCTCTAATTCATTCAGGCCCCTGTTTTTATCTTACAAATGAGGAAGTTGGATTATATATGAGCTACGACTAGATTCAGCTGTAGCAGAGACCAAAATAGCAGTGTCTTAAATTAATCATAGGTCATTTCACTCCCCCATGAGTGAAGCCTGGGGATACACGATGCAGTGGGCACTAATTCCATAATCATCAAGGACCACCCTGGTCTTTCTGTCATTTTGCTTTCTCATCCTCCAGACACATCTTCCACTTCTTGATTTAAGGGGAGGCTCTGGTTCAAACCACTGGGCCAATGTTTTTGTCGCTTGTCTAAAATAGCGCTGCCTGAAGTCGTACTCAGCATCACCACTTACAAACCATCATGTAGCTGCAAGAGAGTCTGGGAAATGAGCTATATATTATGAGAAGTCACTGACCTGCTACCAATTGGGAATTCATAGAGGAAAAGGAAAACAGAAACTGTGAGAAGCTCGCTGTCATGATCACAAATTAGACGAGTGATTTAAACAGTTTCCCCAAAGTCTCTCAAAGTGTAGCTCAGGGGAAAAATGGATTTGGGCCAAGGTTGGGGGGGAAATTTACATAGGACTCCAGAAACTTCTTAAAATCAAGGCTTTACACTTCTTCGATTTGGAAGCACAATTGCAAGAGCACATTCCTGATGGGTGCCTGGTGCCCCCTGAACCCTGCTGGCAGCCACCTGGTAAGGACTTCCTGGGCCCCAGGAGAAGCCAGGTGGTAGCTGTTCCCTAGGTTTGTCAAGGGGAGCTTGGAGTTGGGCAGGCACACATGCTGAGCTGGTATTAGATGGGTTTTCAACACTGACATCAAGGGGCACTGAGTGAGGAAACAGCAGCTAACCACTGGACTGATAGGATGCTCTGGCTTGTCTCTCTCCAGGGAATGTGAGCTCAGAGCTGGTTAGTGTTTCTCAGCCGTGGCTGCAGTGGTGTACTGGCCTGAGCATCCTTTGTTGACTAGGCCTATAATTTGCATTGCAAGATGCTCAGGAGTATGTCCTCCCTCTCTCCACAGACTCCTCTGTACCTGTTAGTGGTGACAACTGAAAACATCTCCAGACATTGCCAAATGTGTCCTGGGGCAAAACTGTCCATGTAGGAAAAACTGGGTTAGAATCTACAGGATGGTGCTCGTTGTTCTAAGTTGCTAATATGTGTTCACTCTGGTACCAATTCTTTCATCAATAAGATAGACAATGTACCAAAGACTTTTGTATGCTCGTGAGCTTGATAGAATAATTCTACTTCTTACACTCTGGCCCAAGAAAACAGTTTATAAGAGTCTTTCTGAAGGTGGACATTGTAATGCTGTTTTCAACAGAGAAAACTTGGGTTCAATAAAAAGTTGCACACAGCAGTAGGGAAATAAGCAAACCCACTAAAATGTGTTTATGAACCAATCACCTGAGGAGATAGTTAGGAAATGTGAGTTTGAAAAACCACAGCAAATGCTCTGGCAACTACCATCCAGTGGAAATACAGCAACCTTCAATATGAGAAACAGGGTGACCAAGCTCGGGAGCACTGTGTGACAGGCTTCATTTTGCTCAGTGCAGGCAGTGGGTCGCAAGCCACAGGTGGGCAAAAGTGGGCTTTAAAGTGTATGGTAGGTCATGGGTTGCAAACAACTGACCAGCATGAGATTTTGTCCACTGTGTTGGCGCTGCGTGTCCTGCGCTTCAGACTCCGGCTTCTAAGATCTAACGCGTAGGAGATGAAGCTTCACCCCTGCTGTGACCCTGAGACGAGGCTCAGAGGTCCCTGTGGGAATCACTCAGCTCCCCTTGTGCAGAAGGGCGTCGCCCCAACAGTGGGCGCTGGCACTGGCGCTTTTGACCCCGACGGGGCCCTGCAAGCAGAGTTTGTACCCCCAGCCACGGCCTGAGAAACACTGTGCAGGAAGAAGCTGGCTCTGGGCCACCATGTCTCCCTCAGCCTGACGCTACCTTGGGCTGCGTGTGATGCTGGTGCAGCAGCTCCTGTCCAATAAAATCAGGGCTCCATGTCCCATGAGGCTCGGTCACCAGCCCCGTGCGACTTCTGCCTCTTCCCCACAGTCAACAGGGCCACGGAAGTCGACGCTTTGAATCACTCAGAGCATGGAGGCTGTCATCCTTTATGTTTTACTGTAATAAGTGTTTTAAAAATTAAATATCAAAGTTTTCAATCACATCTTGAACATACAATGCGATAGTATTTGAGCTTGAAAAGGAAATGTGCACACGTGAATTAACTACAAGAACATTATGCCCAGTGACATAAACCAGCCACCAAAGATAAGCACTATATACTAGATTTTTTGTGAGGTACAGAGCATAGGCAAATTTAGAGAAACAGAACATGGGGCCAGCCAGATGGACTAAAGAACCTGTGTAGGCAGAGTGCAGTGACCAGGATTCGATGCCCGGCTCCACGTGTCATGCCAGCCCCGACTCTAGGGCTTGCTGAAATGCCCATTGAGACCAGGTGTGGTGGCACACACCTGTAATCCAAGCACTTGAGAGGCTGAAAACAAGAGGATCTCTATGAGTCCGATCTATGTAGTGAGACCCTATAGACCCTGTACTAAATACACAGAAATGCGGAACATGGGGTGGGGCTTCCAGACTGGGAGGAGGGAAGTGGCAGTCAATATGTCCAGCGTGGGCCTGCAGGCTCAGCTGGGGAAGCTAGGAAGCTCTGGGCAGGGGAGTGATGATGGTCACACAGCGGAAACACACTGAACTGCATGTGTAGAACACTTAAAAGCATAAATTTTATGCTGTAGAAGTATATGTTTTCACACATGCACACCACCTAGTGCCATCAGCAACTACCAAAAGAGTACTAAATGATAATCTTCAAAACAAAGGACTGACTGGAAGAAATCCTAACCAGTAAGATAAGTTCTTTTGGAGAGGCTATAAAACATGGTGAGAGATAAGATCTTTGGAAAGTAAAATTAGTACAAGATAAGCTTCTCTTATCGTATCAGGGTGTTTCATCAGAAAATAAACACAGGAACAGGAAATGACACTCAGATAAATCCTTGTGTGAGAGAGAGAGAATCAAAAAAATCATTCCTTAAATGTTATAAGAGGTCTTTCTGGATCTTTACAAAAAGTGTCAGATGTTGTAGTTTGACAACTCTTAAGTCCCATCGCCTTTCCTCTGTCCTGTCTGGGCAATGGACTTATTTCCTCTTGTATAAAACAATCTTTCTTTGATGTCCTAATAAATTTGGTGATGCTGGAGGAGGCCTCCCATTAGAGCCCTGATGCTGCAGGGACAAAGGATGCAGGTTGAGCGCAGGGAAACAGAGGGATCAGGGTCAGGAGGGGCACAGATGTGAGCACCTTGTGATGGCAGCCAGCTGCGACTTGCTACTTCATGGGGAGGCCAAGAGAATAAAGAGCTGTCTTTAAATATAGTGTGAGCTGTGTAAAATCTAAACCACGATAAATGACGTGGATTTTGGTCTTTCCTTCATGTAGAAGCTCGAGGTAGACAGCCTCCACCACAGAGGGACCTGTGAAGTTTTTGGAGCTACCTCCTCTGTCCTCGCCTCCTGTTCCCTATGGTGCTCTGTGACCCTCTACTATTGAATCTTGGTCATGGAGTCCGTGTGGCAGCCTGGGGAAAGAGTAGGGCTGAGAAAGAGGCCCCTGATTCCAACAACCGAAGTCATACATGACACCCGAGTTTATTTTCCAGTGGCCACAGTGACCTGCAGACTCAGGGGGCCCAAGAGGATGAGAAGCCCTGGTCAAGAGACACCTGCCCTCGGGAGACAGTGGCCAGGCTCTTTGAGGCTGGGTTCTCTGCCCAGGGCTGTGGGATCCTTTCAGAGTTCAAGGGACTTTCTCAAGGAGCGTAAGGAGGGAGGCTTCAGGGCTGAGAGTGCAGCTAAGCCAAGAAGAGGAACGTCCAAGACAGAAGGGACGCCTGGCTTGGCTCCTGTCACCAGGGGAGCACCAGGAGCTTCTTCCTGGTGCTGATCTCAGAACACCCATCTCCTGTGAGAGAGGACAGAGGCCCCGCCGGCCCTTCCAGCCCCTGCAGCCCCTGTGGCCGCCATGTAGAACACTCTGAGCAGCTCTTCACTTAGGCCTTTACATTCCTTTTCCCCAAAGAACAGAACAGCAAATATTTTTATTATAAAAAATTTAGCTAACAGAGACAAAAAGAAGAATTTGCCTCTCGCTGTATTTCTAGAGATAACTGCAGCTAATTCTTTGCATGTTTTTCTAAGGACATGTACAAGTATGGACATCCTAACCAAATAATCGACACGCACCTGCATGGGCAGAGCCCTGGAGTCAGAGCACTCACTGCAGAGTGGCTTTGTCACACAGCAGTGTAACAAACATCTGTGTCAGCCTTATTGTTCTTAATGACTGAGCGTACCCCATTGTACAAACATTTTTAAAAATCCTCTATTGTTGGTCATCACGGTTCATTCATTACTCTATTTTTTAAAGGTATTGGGGGCCGGCAAGATGGTTCAGTGGTCTAAAGCGCCTGCTTAGGAAAGCTCAGGCAACTGCAGGGACTGCGGTTCGATCCCCGGCACCACATGCTGCACCAGCCCCACTACCAGGGCAGGCTGAGCCAGCCACAAAATAAATAAATAAAGAAGCAAACAAACAAAGCAAGTAAATAAATAAATAAAATTAAAATTAAAAAAAATTAAAGGTATTATAAGCAAGGTCTTAGGGCAAATCCTTGACTATTTCCTTACAATGAATTCCTAGATTAGACCACCAGGCAAATGGTCTGTGGAACTGTAGGAGTTTTTGATCTATAGGTCAAGTTGATGGACAGAAAAGTTGTCCTGATTCATACTCACATCCCTCATACTCTGAAGAGATTCCGTGTGTTATAGTTTAGATTAGATACTCTGTTTTTCTTTTACATTCTGGAGAGGGTCAGGGAGACAGCTTAGCAGTTTAAGTCCCTGCCTGGCAAGCGCAAGGTTGTGAGTTCAATACACGGTACAAAAAAAAGAAAAGAAAAAAGAAAGAAAGAAAAGAAAAGCAAGCAAGCAAGCAAGCAAGCAAGCTCTGGCAGGCCAGGGAGGTGCGGCAATGCTTGGGGCAGAGCCACAGTTCGGACCTGTCCTGTGTGGAGAACTTTCCTTCCATGCAACTCCATCTGAGACGTTGACACTGAAGCCCGCAGCAAATGGAGCCGATGAAGCTGATGTAGAACCAGTTTGGGGGCACCTGTGCTTCCCACAACCTGTCTCTGTCCACCCCGAGCACACATCCCACCCAGCGCTTCTGTGACCTGCAACCCAGGCTGGGCTCAGCGCTGACCTAGATGGAGCGGCTGCGTCTCCTCGCCAGCTCCTGCAGCCATCTGGTGCTGGCAGGGCTGTTACCTGCTTGGTTGGAAGCTTCTCCACTCAGCTAGCTTTCTTCTTGCAGGCTTCCTGGCAAGGAAACATAAAAATATTTTCTACCTTGTGCTCTGCACCAAAAAAGAGGAATGGATATCCTTTATCCCCCCAGCACTGAGGTGAATCCGGGGACTTTCTGCACACCTACATCCCCAGCCTTTTCGGTTTCTATTTTGAGACATGAAGCGGCTAGGTTGTCTGCATTGGGTGTGGACTTGGGATCCTCTTGCTTCAGCCTCCAGAGTGTTTGGATTGCAAGCATATAGCGCCACACCTGGCTAGGATAGATATCTTTTACTAGATAGCTAGGCAGCTTTAAAAAAAAAAATTGAGGACATCAGGGATTGATACTCTAAGTAGGTATCAGTCACCTTGAAAGAGCCCAGTTGAGTCACTAACCCAACCCCCAGCAGGAAGAGATTGTATTTAATCTATTTTACCTGAGAAGTGATGTTTGTAATCTCATTGGTTGACCACAGTTTTGTCTCATCTCATGCTCACCTAAGCGAGTTCCCATGTTTTCTCCACAACCTTAGACCCATCTTACCACGTGGTTTTCCTCTAAAAAAAGTCCCTGAAAGAGACAGCTTCCTGGGAACCACCACTTGGGACCCCCTCCTGTCTCTCTCTTGGACAGGAGCTTTCTTTCCCCCAATAAATCTATTCTGCTCATTAAAAAAAATAAAAATAAATAAAAACCTTGACAATCCTACAGCTCTTACTGCAGCTTCTGACAGCTCTGGGAGCAAGTGGAAAGGGAGAGGAAGTGAGAAAGACCAGATTCCCATGATCATAAGGACAAGGGCCTAAGGAGCTGTGATGTGCTCTTGAGCCTATTTAAATATTTAAAATATTTGTGGTTGGGAGGAAATACCAATTATCTTCAAAAGCTTGGTGCTGCTCTGGGCTACAAGAGCTTTTCCAAATTCTCAGGACTGAAGCAGATTTTGCTTCCATGATCAGGAGCTATTTCTATCTGCAACACGGAGCACACACACCTGTGTGTGTGCATCTGTGTGCTTGGGCTCCTGCAGTCGCGGAGCCCAAGCAGGGCCAAGAGCCAGCACGACTGGGGTCTTCACACGGGTGTGAACGTGCACCGTGGCAGAGCCAGGACCGGCGCCTTGGCGAGCGCTTTTCTCATATGACCTTTGGGGATGTGGAAGTCAATCATGTGAAACAACACAGATCTATTTTTAGGCCCCTGCGATAATCATGCTGGCCTATGCTTGTTATTCTTTGCTCAGGAGTTTATTTAATCAGAGAAGCATCTTTGTGGCAGCACTTCCAGGCAGAGCTGTGCGTGAGAGCCAGGGCAGGCGGCACAGCAGAGCCCAGGCTGTGGCCAGCTGGTTGTCATGAAGGTGGCCCTGCACTTTGGGCAGCCTCGGTTTGCCCATCTTAGAACAAGGCACCTGTACCTATTGTCCCATGGAGGCACCCGTATCCCTGCACAAGGGA
The DNA here is from genome assembly GCA_004027915.1 of Capromys pilorides. NCBI lineage: Eukaryota > Metazoa > Chordata > Mammalia > Rodentia > Capromyidae > Capromys > Capromys pilorides. Next base: position 10,246 of record PVKN010004488.1, read on the forward strand.
GCATGCAGCCTGATCCCTGCAGGCCATTTGTTCATCCTGTAAGAAAACTGTCCATTTGACAGCTTATCTCATTTTCAAATTGGCGGCTTCTTCCGCTGCTGCTGCTGCTGCTGCTGCTGCTTCTTCTTCTTCTTCCTCTTCTTCTTCTTCCCCTTCTTCTTCTTCTTCTTCTTCTTCTTCTTCTTCTTCTTCTTCTTCTTCTTCTTCTTCTTCTTCTTCTTCTTCTTCTTCTTCTTCTTCTTCTTCCTCTTCTTCCTCTTCTTCTTCTTTGTTATTGGTTGGTGCTCTTCTGATCCAGCTTGGATCTTAGCTACTCATCAGATGTGTGGTCTGTGAACCTTCTCTCCGAGCCTGTAGGCTGCCCTCCACTGGGCTGACCAATGCCTTTGCTGTAGGGATGGGGGTGCGCATCCTGAGAGGTCCATGCCATGCATCATAGTCACACAGCCATTCTGCAGGTCAGGCTGGTTGAGCCTACAGGGACGGGCCCGGCTCCTGGGGGATGAGCCTGGGCAAGCCAAGGTGACACACCACACCATCGGCAGCACATGCCCTGGGCTCATTTTGCATGGGTAGTTATGAGAGCTTTACAATGTGCATGGGATAGATAGACAAGGAGGATGAAAAGCCAGGCATGCCTCTTCTCAGTCTGGCCCTGGAAGTCCAGAGCCCGAGGTTCCCATACATCCTGCCACTTCACCAGTATGTGCCTCTGTAAGTGACAAGGACACTAGGAATGCAGCTGCTATGCTGTCACGCACCCTAACAGAACTAACAATTATTTCTGAACATTAGATGGATTCTCTTACAGACACTGCTTTAGGTTTTTTTTTTCCAGGTCATGGCCCAACAAGACTCACAGTTCTTATGCAGTTCTTGTGTCTCTTAGGTCCCTGTTATTCCTCAGAAAGTCCCACTCTCCACTGCACCCAACTGAAAAACTCTGGACAGTGAAGGAAACAATCAACAAATGCAACCTCTGAATGTGGAGAAAGATGCCTATGAGCTGCAGAGCTGCACACTTACCAAACACACGCCCATCATTCATCATCTCAAAGGATGCAAATTAAAACAACCCTGAAAGTCCATCTCACCCCAGAAAGGATGGCTGTCATTCAGCAATCAGCCAATAACAAAGGCTAGCGGGGCTGAGGCAAAAGGATCCCTTCCCCACCATTCGTAGGAGTATAGACTGGTGCAACCACTGCGGAAATCAGTGTGGAGATGCCTCAAGAAACTAAAACTACAGGTTCCACTCTAGGCAGCCAGTCCCCTTCTGTGTATCTTCCTGGAAGAATTAACAATAGCATACCACAATACTGCATGTGTGCCCATGTTTATAGCAGCAAATGTGTAATAACTAAATCTTGAAAAAAAGACCCAAATGTTCACCAACTGAGGAACTATTATGTAATATATACTATATATCATACATCATGTATCATATATATATGCATATATATACATATATATACATATATATACATATATATATATAAATATAAAATTCAATGGAGTACTACCCTGCCATGAAGACAAATAAACTTGAGACATTTCTTGGTAAATGAGTGCACCTTGTGATCATACTGTAAAGTGAAATAAATTGGACACATGTGTAAATATTGCATTGTTTCTCTGGTGTGAGAAATTGAAAGTATAAATAAGGACCAAAGTGTGTAAATAGTATTGTAAAATAGGAAAAAAAATTTTTCAAAAGAAAGAGGAACTAGAGGAGGGAGGGGGAAAGGAAGGGAGGAGAAAGAAAAAACAGCAATAAAAGAAGGATTAAATGGAAATAAAGCTTTGTAGGTAAGGAAGGGGAGAGGGGCAGAAGGGAGGGGTGGGGACTGAGAAACAGGAGGAATCGGGGTGTGTTGTGGACAGGTACAAGTTCCCCATGATAAATGTGATTGTATATATAGATATGAATATAGATATAGATATATATCATATATGTGATATATATATATATATCATATATATATATATATATATGATATATATATCCAATAAACTACTTCCTAAGAAATTTAAAAACTAAAAATAAATTTAAAATACCAACTCCCGGTCCTTTCCTCTCTTTTTTTCCATGCCATTGGTTTGCGAATGAAACTAGGTCCTTTGTCCTGTGAAGGTTGCATGTTTCCAGATGGGGCCCACGGCTCCTTTGTGCTCTCTGCTCTTCGGTCCTCTGGATTTTCTATAAACTGCTGAGAAGTTGAGGCTGGAGTAGCTTCAGGATGAGTTCCTCTTCGGGCGAGACCGTGTTGTGGTTTCACAGCCCAACCCTCCAGAAGCACGTGGCCTGGGGATCTCATCGGCTTGGTGACAGGTCGGTGGGCTTGGTTGTGAAAGTCCTGGAGCCGGGTGGTGTTCCCTGAGATTTTCAGCCTCCAGCGATGGTCGTTTCCTAAATCCACATTCATCGAGGGTTCTGTAAGGCATGCTATCATTCACTTCTGAATTTAGCAGTGAAAATATTCCCATCGAGGAATTTCCCCAACCACAATTCCCTTACCTGCATGCCACTGTGCAGCCTAAAAGGCAGAGTGCGTGTTGCAGTTTCTCTTTATTTACCAAATTTTGGAGCAATAATTTCAGATCTTGGCAGCCTGGAGCAGAGAACCCAAATCGTTTCTTACATATTTTGAGCTCAGGGAACTTATGCAGTGCTGTGTTTGAATGCGCTGCTCCATTATTTTAATGCTGTTGCTAAAATGTTCCACCTCGGAATAGAAACCTTGAGCTGACCTCTGGATCCCTTGGAGGTGATCTTATCAGTCTTCCATGGTCTCCCTTCCAGCTTTAGCTGTCCTAGGCTTGCCCAGGCCGCTTCTCCAAGGGGCTTGGCCTCTGCACTGGGAAACGGTGTGTAGAGGCCACCATCTGGCCCCCAGGGGAGCCCGTCTCCACCAGGCCTTTTCAGTGGAGAGAGCTGCCGAGAGACACTTTCTAAACGGGAAACACACTGAACTGCAGGGTTTCACTTCTGCCTGCGCTCTCCCCACCCAACCTGTCACCACAGTGTGTTTCCACAGGAAAGACGCCTCTCCCTCAGGCCCTGAGTTCGGCAGGGTGTCTGCTTCCACATCCTTTCTGTCCTTTTTCTTCACATGGTTCCAGGAATATAGTAACTGCTCAATAAGCATGCAAGGGGCAAAGGGACGCCTGGATGCCTGGGTGTCTTGCCTCCTCTGACCCGGCCACAGCTCGCAGGTGAGCGGACACGGTGTGCTTGTCCTCGTGGGTGTGAGAAGCCACATGCCTTGGGAGGGAAAGGGTTGGAATGGAGTGGCTCACGAGACTCAGTCTCTGCTCTCCTGCCTGACAGGGTGACACAACCAGGTCCCTGAGCAGTGTGCACCAGCCTGTGGCGGGCAGAGTGTACTGCTTCCCCCACAGACGTGGGTGTCGGCCACGTGGGAATCAGTGGAACGTGAGTGTGGAGCAAGTCCCGAACTGCAGTGGAGTCTTTGGGGCTGAGCTTGGGATCCTGGGCCTTCTGCGTCGACCCTGAACAGCACAGCCTGGAATCAGTCTTTGTACTTCCTGCCTGAGCCCCAGAATGAACACAAGTGAGGCCAGCAGGAGCTGATCCTTTAAGGTCCCCAACTGCAACCACCCTTAGCATGCGGTAGAGCCACCAGCTAGGCCTAGCCCAAGTCGGTGAGCCGCAATGAACTTGCTGGCTCATGCCAAGAAAGGCTATTTGACAGCCACTAGTTAGAGGGTATTTTGTTAGGCAGCATTGTTGAGGCAGATGTGGTCTGACACAGGTAAATGAAGAACAGCAAAAATCCAGGGAGCATCTTCAGATTCGCTCAGCGCACTCTGCATCCAGGTTGATGTGGAAGAAGTTCTCCCTCCTCTCCTGCTGGTTTCTGTCCAGCCCCAGGCTGCTGACCTGTCTGTAGGAAAGGAAGCCATTCAGACAAGAAGCAGAGAATAAATTCACCAGACCCTGGGCCAGGTGCTGTGACCAGGTGTTGTGGCCAGGTGTTGCGCCAGCTGTCGATCCCAGGTGCTCCTCCTACACTCTCTTCAGGCCCTGGGGAAATGTGTGAGACACGAGGATGTATCCTATCAATAAGAGTTTTCCCTGAGCAACTGCATTTCCCTTTGGTCCAAAACCTTCAGGCTGGGTTGCAAGGGCTGCAGATGCCCTAGAACCTCAGGACCGAGGGATTCAGAATGATCCAGAAAGTATGAGATCCCATATTTGGGCTCTGTGTATTCTTTATAATGACCTTTTTGTTTCCTTGGATGGCCTCCCTCCTATCCCTTTTTTGCTATGACCTTTGTCATGGATTGGATCTGGAGCTTCCTCTAAGAGCCTCTTATTTAGAGGTGGGGCTTTTAGCAGGCAATGGGGTCCCGGGGGTGCTGCACTCAGTGGATGCATTCACCAAGCTGACCTGCTGCTAGGAAGTGGAGCCTGGCTGGAGGTGGTCACTGGGCACCTGACCTGGAAGTGTTTATCTCCCTTCCTCTCTCTCCCCACTTGCACTCCCTCTCTCCCTCCCTCCCTCTCTCCTGTTTTTCTCTCTCCCTCCCACCCTTCCTCCCTCTCTCTCTGCCTGTTTCCTGTCAGCCATGCCTTGAGCAGCTCTCCTCTGCCTGGCCTCAATGCTGTGCTCTCCTGCCTTGGAGTCACACACAGACTGAAGCCATAAGCCACAGTAAACCTCTCTATCTTTAAGTTTTGGCTGTTGGGTGTCTTGTCCTGTCTACAGGAAGCATGACTGAGACAACCTTCCCCATCTGACAAGCTAGTCTTCCATTGCTTCTGTCTAGCTGTTCCCTGCCTCATGGGCAGGAGTCTCTCAACAGAATCACACACTGAAACCACACCATCCAAGCCAGTCTAGGACACAAGAGAAAGGTGGATGCTATCAGCACAGCCTTCTGATGTTGTGGGAAGTCCCTAACCTGACGATTTGCCTCTGCCCCTCAGTAGGGAGACGCCCCACAAGTGACGGTCAGCCAGTTTCTGGCACAAGGACCTCCATGGAGGTACGGAAAGACCGAGGAGGTGATGCCTAAGGGAGAGAAACTGTCTCTGTCTGGTGGGAAGTAGGCAAATGCGTCTCACCTGCTTCTGGCTGCCACATGGGTGTCGCTTAAGGTTGCAGGCCCTGACGCTGACAAGAGGAAAGGACCTGCAGCAGGTCCCAGAGTCCTGGGGAGATGAGACCCAGGGACTGGCTGGCTGCACTGTTACTCTTCTCTCATTGCTGGGACAAATACCCGACACCCAAAATGGAGGAAGGAAATGTTTGTTTAGCTCACAGTTAAGGAAGGTTTCAGTCCATGCTCAGCTGGCTCCAAGGCAGAGGGGCACAAGGTGGAGGGCAGCTGTTCATGGTGGCAGAAAATAGCAAAGAGCAAAGGGAGGGGGTGACAGGACAGCCAAGAAACATGGCTGAGCTGGGCCACGAGTCCAGGGCTGCTGTCTCTCTCTAGGAGACCTCCCTTCCCTAGACACACCTTCCCCCTTCTTCTGGGCCCCGTGACACTCCTCCCAAGAGCTGGGCTGAGAGCTAGGCAGGCTGAGGTCCCTTGAGCCCAGGTCCCGGAGGTTCCACCAGGAGGGGCTCAGCGTGGAGCAGGGCTCAGGGCCTCCTTTCCTGCTCGGGTCACCACAGTTCCCAGATTTTGGGTGTCCTCTTGGGACCTTTCCCTGTTGTTACTGGTGTTGCAGTTTGGTTTTTCCTTTTTAATTTAAAAATTGTGCTTTCCCCAATCCCAAGAGTCTTGCACTCATTGGAGAATATTATAGAAGCTGAGAAAACCACGAAGAAAAGAAGGCTTTCCCAGTCTCCTGCTGCCCTGGATCACGCGAAGCATTGGATTCTCTTTTGTCTTCTCACCTCCTGTGCCCCAGACCCAGGCCCCTGCTGTCCAAGCCCTGTACCCTGTCTTTGGAAGGGTTCCCTGACTGGGGCCCTCTCAGTGGTGCCGGCAACCCACTTTTCTCAACAGCTCCTCCTGGGACGCACGCCGTCTCTCCTGCTGGGAACCAGCCAGGGTCCTCTTTGGCTACTATTTTGAGGCCACCTTTCCCTCAAAACTTGCACTGCCACGAGCCCTTTGGGGTTTCCAGAACAATGTATGGGGAAGTATTGATCTCCCTAGGAAGCTCCGGGGCTGCAGCTCCCAGCCCTCCATGGGCATGACCCCTTGAGAGGCAGATTTCTCTCTAGCAGGTTGCAGGTCAACAGGAAGCTGGCAAGAAGAAAGGAGTCAGGGCTTTGGGCATGATTTGTCACCTAGCCTGACACATGAGCCTGGCTGAGTCCCATCACCCCCTGGTGGAGGTGTTGGCGAGCACCCTGCCCCCACGCCTTCTCTGAGCACTCACCCTGCTTGGGGCCTCCCTCTCGCCATCCTTTCTTCAAGGTCCTGTCACCAGCCTCACCCTATCTGGGCCTGCACATGGTAAGCGCTCCATAATCAGGCCTACCACTGTGTGGCGGGACCTCTCCCAAGATCAAGCCTTCCCCAGGAGAACCATGTCCAAGAGCTATTTCCACCTGGAAGTCCCTTCATTTGAATAGACAGCTGCCTCCTCTTTGAGTACTGTAGACATCAGAGTCCCTATCCCTGTCCCCACAGGTGGAGCTGAGGTGAACAGCACAGACCTTTGTCTGCGGCCCCGTGGGAGCGTTGATATTGGGTATCACAGGAAGACAAACTAGGACAGTTCCAGTCTTCTGGGGTCACTTCTGCATTGCCCTACCTTGTTGGACTTGACCTTTTAATGTGGAGTCAGCGGGGTTTATGCATTCACAAACATTTAAGACCTCCTTTCCAGAGACTTTGGACATTCTATTCCCAGGCAGATGTGGCATACAGCTGTGATCCCAGCACTTGGGAAACACAGGAAGACCCTGTCTCGGGAACAAAATATTCTACTCCCTTCTAGAGGAAAATGAACATATGTCCATCTGCATAAAAATCACTGGAACATACAGAAAACCAACCAAGTGGTGGCTTCCACAGCCTGCAATGTCAAACTCCACCAGACTGCCTGCTGTGGGACCAACTCACGTATTCCTTTATTGTGACTTGGACTTTGGAGCTCCAGGGCATTATAAAAGTAATTCGAAAAATAGTATTACGTTTTAAAGGTTTCCCTGGGGAGAGAAATAACCATCAGCCTCATTTTCAACCTCAGACCACATGAATGTGACAAATGGCCTCCTTGTTCTGGTGTGGCCCCATTTACACCTTCTGATGGGAAAAAAGAGCCCTGTTAATAGCAGCAAAGTGGCACCGTGTGGACACTTCCAGGCAAGGGTGGGTATTGTGTTGGCACCTGCTTCTGCCCCACAGGTTCTGGGAACTCCTGCTAGAACCCAAGTGCACATTTGTCTTTCAGGGTAGCTACCAGCAAACCACAGGTCACTGATACCAATGGGACAGATGCAGAAAACCAACTGCTGTCCAGGAGGCCAGAAGGTCTGTGGTGGAGCCATGCAACGGGCCACCAAACCTGCTCCTCCTCAGTCCAGGCTGCAGCCACCTACAGCTCTGGACATGCTGCAGGAGCTGGGTTGCCACACACTGTATGGGTGACGGCATCTGAGGCAGAGCACACAGAATGAGACCACTCAGGTCACACAGTCCTTTGGGTTCACAAATTCCACCTCCAGTCACCCCTAATGATTTGCTTAGTAAGTTACTGGTGAGAAGTGTTGGAGTCCCTTCCTGGTTCTCACCTCGGCCCCAGAAGTCTAAACTTATATTCCTAATAACCCATTATTGGAATTCCACTAAGTTAATGCCAATCTACCACTCCCAACACAACCCATGGCGATAACAAAGACACTAAAACATACTTATACAATTAATGGGGAGTCAAGGGGTCCTAGGTCCAACCATGAAAGTGGCTTCTGGAACCAAGAGGGCAACCCAGGGCTGCACTCGGGCTTTATTCATTGGAGAAGGAGGAGTGGCTTGCGAAAGGGAATTTTGGGAAGAAGGTGAGCTCTGAAAGGAATTGTGGGAAGAAGGTGAGCTGTGAGCTGGGCTAGGCAGGAGGCCTGCATTTACCTCAGCCATATTTAGAGATTTACCAAGGAACTAATTTGCATTATGCTATTGAGATAGCATCTAATATTTTAGGAGTCTGGTGCTTCAGCTCTGATGTGTAATCTTTCACGCCCCAGGAAGTCATAGCCTCTATCTCGACACTTGATCCCAGTTGACACTGTGGAGCAGTGGCTCTTCGTCCTGTTATCAGGGAAACACATGTGCCATCTTCAAAATTTACCACCAGCACCTCGGCTAGACCAATACACAGTGCTTAAGGCAATTGAAAGGATAATGAGAGGTCCTAGCTAGCTCTGTACATTTCAATACAAGGGAATAGGGTCAGGTTCAGTTAAAATGGAGACAGTCACCTTTCTTTTAAAGAGAGCTGCTTAGGTGGTCCTCCACAAGAAGCCTTCAGCTCAGCACATGCACGGCCCCAGAAGGATCATGTGCAGGAATGCCGGGCGAAGCCACGGCACAGACCAGAGCCTCCCTCGGTTCAGCGAGTGCCTGGCTCTCCCACTTGTCCTGCATGAGTCCCGGCAGCCGCCCCATTTTACCTGCTTCTTAGGTCTGCTGATCCCTAAATGACACATACCTTCTGGACTTGGGCACCCTCTGGGGCTTCCCCAGCTTGGACCATCTGTCACTTGTGGTTCGTCCCTACTTTGTGGTTCTTCCTAATTTGTGGATTTCAGGTGGGCTTGCATCTCTCCCGCCTGCCCACCCTGGCTCAGGCTCCCTGACCAGAAGGGAGGTGTGAGGTGGACAAAGGCAACACCCAAGTCCTCAGAACCCAAATGTCCCTGCCCCGTGGTTGGTGTTGCCCGGCAGCGTGAACACTGAGGGCTCATCCTTCTCCTTCTGTGGCACCACTTCAAGACTGTAGGTAGATCTTTGCACTAAGTTACATCCCTGGCTATTTTATTTTTTTCGATTCAGGATCTCACCAAGTCATTCAGTTGCCCAGGCTGGGCAGGAACTTGCAAACTTCCTGTCTCAGCCTCCCGGAGTGCTGGACTCACAGGTATGTTCCACAGGCACCAGTGGATTTGTACTTTCTGGACATTAGAGTAGTTATGAATTCCAGGTTTGAAGCCCCCTTTAGGTGAGCACTGAGTTATTCCCACATTGCTCAGTGTGACTGTTCCCCCTGGCTCCCCATTAGAGACCCAGAGTTGCCCCTACCTTGCAGCTCAAGGGTCAAAGCCAAGCTCTGGACTGGGGCCGGGGTAGGATTCTGATCAGCCTCCTGCCCCACACCCTTGCCAAGGGCCAGCTCACAGGCCACACTAATTGCTACCAACCTTGAATATGAACCTTGTGCTAGTAAGCCCTGGCCCTAGACATTTCCATATAGAAAATGAAAATGAGAAAGAACCAGGCTTGCGGTTCCTTCCCACCTGTCCCATCCCACAGGCTCTGCTATCTGAAGGCCACCCAAGACACAAAGGCTGATTTCCTACATTGCTCTTTGTAGTCCCTGGAGGCCCTCTCATGCTGGGTGCATAGAAAGCTCAGATTATTATGAGGTGCACAATCTGTCAGGCACTGCCAGATACTGGCACAAGGAAAGACTGACATGGCCAGCTGCCAGCCCCAGACCAAGTGTGGGCAGGGCACACGGCCCTCTCCCAGGAGGAGCAGGCAGCCCCTGTGTTCCTCTGTGTCTCCCAGGGCATGGTCTCCCCACTTGTGGAAGGCAGCTTGCAAGAGCTAACCCTTAGTGTGGGGTAGGAGAGGGAGCAGGGAGAGCTGGATGCGGGGACTCAGCCTTCCTGCGGAAGTCCCTGCAGCCCAAGAGAGGCAGTGTGGTCTTCACGGGAACAGGAAAGGCTCTGGGAGCCAAAGCCTGACTCTTCGGGGGCAGGTGGTCAACCTTTTGGGCAGCACCGAGGATTGTTCTTCAGGAAGAACTCTTCCTGGCAGCAGGGCACACACATTTCCCCAGCATCCTGAGCAGGAGTGACAGCCCTCCTACCAAGTGCACGCAGCAGGCAGTGGAGGTGCTGGGTGGCCTGGGACCTGGGAGGACGTTGAGACTGGAGATGTCTGGGTTTTGGATTTGGGAGGAAACTCTTGGGGAAGCAGGACAGGTCGGAAGGACAGTGGTGGACCCACGTGTGCTAATCTGGCCCCCAAGGCAGCACCAGACTGCATCACTCACTCTGACCCTGGCAGTCACAAGCAGGAGGAATCCCAGGCTACGCTGGAGATTCAGGTCCTCCCAAGGCTGTGGACAGTGAACCCCAGATGGGCTCCTTTTCTTTAAACAGAGAACCCCACGCCCTCAGCCAACATCCCCTTCCCCCTGCTTTTAGGACACTGGCCGGAATCTGCATTCTTAGCTTTATTTTCCTATGAAATAACTCTGGGTAATGCTGGTCCAGCCCAGGTCCCCAGTAGGGCTGGTGGGGGCAAATCCTCAGTCCCATGGCATTGGCATCAGATGGCCCTCTTATCCCCACAAGGCGCTGTGAAGAGGCGGGGCAAGGAGAGCACAGTGGCTTGTCCTGGAGGTCACACAGCCAGCTGGGAGAAGCTGCACCTAGATTTTGGCCAACTGATGCCTGAGTCTGTGCCCTTGAACTTTGCCCTTGTATTTTGGGGGGATTTTTGGTACTGGGAATAAAACTCAGGACCTTGTGCTTGCCAGGCAGGTGCTGTGCCACTGAGGTGTGCACCTGGAGTGGAGCCAGCACAGCATGCAGTACTGGGGACCGAACCTGGGTCCTTGTGCTTGCCAGGCAGGTGCTTTGACCATTGAGCTATCTCCCCAGTCCCAGAGCTGGTGGGTTGGAGATAGGCTTTATTTTCTAGAATAAATTTGCAGAGAAGAGATGGTGCTGAGGGTCTCCATAAACTGCATGTCCAGTTTTCCCTGCTAGAAGCTTCTTATCTTAGTGTACACTCTTGCTAAAGTTAATGACGTAGCATTGGTACTATGTGATGTCCGCAGCTCACATGTGCTTTAGCTTTTACCTCGTGTCTTTTTTTCTGGTCTGGGATGACACTGCATGATGGCAGTTGCCCTCTCTCCTCTTCGTGGTGACAGTTTCTCCAGCTTTCCCCTGTCCCAGCTGGGTCTGGGCTGTGTCTGCTGCCTTCTTCTCTGAGGCTGGGCCCATGCCTTACTCTGGACAGATCCAGGAGCTCTTGCTAAGGGAGCACTGCATTCATTCCGTACGGCAGAACTCCACACAAGGTCCTCCGTTTGTCACATCGCTTCATTTTGGAAGGACATTGAGACTCCTGGGTCTGCCGTGTCTGGTTCTAATGTAAAAGAATAAGCTGCACACAGCAGTGCTGCAGGCGCGAGCTCAGGGCCGGGGTCTGGGCTGGCCTCGGCCAGAGCAGGGTGCGTTCAGCCTTCCATCCCCTAGCCCAGCCTTATTCATCCCTGTGAAGCCTGGGACCTTCCAGGGCTTAACCACGTAGGGGTCCGCCTGCCTCTCGGCCCCATCCGGGTCTCTGGCTTCCTGTGCCGACCCTCCACCTTGCCTTCGTTTGGCCCGTCATGACCAGCTGCCTCCCAGCTCCAGGCCACGCTGACAGAGGCCGGGACGAATCCCTTGCTCTTCTCACAGAGAACTCAGACCTGGAAGGTGCTCACGCACCGAAGAGGTGCAGGAGATGTGGTCTTGTGATTATAAAAATATACCCGACCTTTTAAAACCATAGCAACACAGAGGGGCGGAGGCTGCAAATGAAAGTATATTTGAAAAATGGCTTGGACTTCAGGGTTGAAAATATTTTAGGGGCTGGGGTGTGCTGCACGCCTATAATCCCAGCACTTGGGAGGCTGAGGCAGAGGGTCACCAGGAGTTGGAGGCCAGTCTGAGCCACATAAGGAGCCCAAGCCGAGTCAGCCTGGGCTCCGTGAGTCCTGCCTTCACTCGCACATACCTCACGCCCAGCTAGAGCCTCACCAAGCAGGCCCAATCCCCTGTGGGCCTCCAGAGGGAATGGACTACAGAAGACACCTGGGAATGTCTTGTAAGGGGCACAGCCTCCCACAGGGCACAGCCTGCCCCCCTGCCCCCTTGCCCTTGCACGGCTCTCTCTGTCCGAGCTGAGTTGAATCAGCAGCCTCCTCCCCACCTTCCTTATGCCCCTCCCTTCATAGTGAGGCCCGCAGCCTCTGCCCCCCTCTGGGAGGGAGGACTCTGCTCTGGCCCCGGCTTTGGCTTTGTGTAAGCTGGCAGTGAAGCTAATGCACAAAAGGTTAGAGATGCGCTCAGGCATCCTGTTGCCTCTGCAGTCGCTGTGAGAGGCCACACCCCAGCCGGCTTATGGTCCTGACAGGACTAGGCACAGAGGCCAAGACCTGGGCCCCAGCTGCAGCCTGTGCCTCCAGCCGGCCAGCCTGGCCAAGATCAGCTGCACCCTGACCAGGACCTGTGGGTCTCGGGAGCTATTGCAGTCTTCTACCAGATCCGAAACCCAGCTGGTGACACCCTCCCCACCCAGGCTCTTGGAAAACTGCACAGGCTGCAGGGTTCTGGGAAGAGGAATCTTCCTGTCCAGTCCTGCCTGAAGGGACAGTTCCTTCCTCTGTGAGCCACGCCAGTGACATCACGGTAAGCATGACTCATCTCTCCAAGGTTCCTGTCCCAGTAATGACAGTCATTAGTGCTCACCTGGGGCTTTGTAGGCAGGAGGTCGCCATGGCTACCGCTGTCTGTTTCCCAGGAGAGGCCAAGATGGTTATACCCACTAGCCAAAGAAAATAAAAACTCACACAAGGGGTGCGGGCACCCCAGGATGGACCGGGCGGAAGGACCAGCCATATATGTGTGTGTGAGCTTAATTTCTGTGATTTCTTTTTATTAGAAAAACAATATACACTACTTGTAGAAAATAGGAAAATTCAGAAAGCCTTAATAATCTTTCATACAGTGTAGCAGTTATTTTTGCTGTTATTTTAATGTCTGTATACTTAGAATGCACTTTCAAAGTTAGAACAGAAAAACTTCCCATGCCATTTAAAATCTTTAAAGACCTAGTTTTAAACACACGGTATTATGTTCCCTGGACTTATTCTAAATTGCTCTAGCATTCTTTATTTTGTTTAGATAGTTTGTTTATAATTTTTTACTATGAAGTTGAAGTAGGCGGTAACTAATATATGTAGAGCAGGGCACATGGTATAGTCATAGCATAAATAGTTGCCTATGTTGGTGAGATGGCTCAGCCATCTAAAGCACCTGTTTAGGCAAGCTTAGGCAACCGCAGGGACCATGGTTCTATCCTCAGCACCACATGCTGTGCCAGCCCTACCTCCAGAGCAGGCTGAGCAGGCCATAATACAAATAAAGTTACCAAAAAAAATATTTGCCTATGTCCCTGATAATTTCCTTACAATGAACTTCTCTAGGTGCGTGGCTTTTAATGTACAAACAGTTTTTGTGACCTATGGTTGAATTGCTTTCCTGGGGCACATCCCAACTTGTGTCACCGGTGGCACGTCACAGACTACGGCTGGCCTTGAGTAGCCTGAGGCTAATTTGCAATAGTAGGAGTCCACGGTTGCCTGTTGACTGATGAAGTTAAGACTTCCTGCCTAAACTGCACAGGTGTGTTTGGATCAGGGGCTGGTGTAACAAATAGGCCAGAGAGAGAGAGAGAGAGAGAGAGAGAGATCACTCCTTGGAAGGTGCCTAGGCTGGGCTAGAGTGATGAGGAGAGTCCTGCGGGTTCTGCGGAAGGCTTGAGGCGACTGGGCGCTGTCTCTGGGGGCAGAGATTTATTCCTAGTCCTGTCTTGTTCGGTTGGCAGTCCTTGCCCATGGTTGGAATTTGGGATGAGAAGTGAGGTTTGGGGGAGTGGGCTTTGCAGCCAGCCATGCCCAGCTGGCCTCTCCTCGGCTCCCCAAGTGCACAGCGCCGTCCGCAGAGGCCGACACAGGCTGGACTCTGCACACGATGGACAGCCCTGTCTGGGAGGAGCGGGTTGCACATGCAGGCCCTCGTGATGCAGCCACCGGACTGGTTGAACTGCATTGCACAGCGCACTCCTGCTCCTGCTCCTCTGGGTTGGGCCTGGCCACCGCTGAGCCCCCGTGTGGACCTAGGACCCATATTCAGTTTTCACTCATGGTCACCTTCCATCTGAAGTTCCCGGGGCGGACGGAGGTCGGGCCTGATCGCCTTCATATCTTCAGCAGTTCAGAGCGTGAGGAGGAGTGAAGGAGTACCCCAGAGGCATGTGAGAGCACCCGGAGAAAGCAGGCCTTGGGCAGAGCCGGGAGAAGCCACCAAAGCGTCCTCCTTAGCCTCTGTTTTGCCACGGAGCCTCATGGACCAGAGCAGTGGATATGAGGCTCTGTGGTTCATTAGGTTTGGGGGGCACCTCACACCCCAGTTCCCTGAAGGTTTCTGGCTTTGCTCCTCTTTGATTTTGCTGTAAGAGCCAAGTCTCAGCAAAGTAGGATTTTCCTTTAACCATCTCTTTGTGTCTTCTAGATCAATGGTTCTGAAACTTTATTGAGAGCCCTAACTGTGGGGATGGAGTCTTTAAACCAGAGAGCTGAGCTTGGCATCTGTCTCCACTGTAGCTTCTCTAAGGAGCCCCTGCCCAGGGCTGCTGCTGCTGGGGATCAGCTTGGGAATCACAGGTCTAAATGTCTTCACCCTGGCTCCACACATGGTAACAAGTCCAAGGAGCTGGATGTATAAGGTGTCAACCACTTTGCCAGGCCCAGCTGTAATCATGCCTGGCTTAGGCTGGCGCTGTCTTGCTAGCAGAAGGACACAGAGGACAGGCCGCCCCAGCATGTGTGAGGTCTTTGGAGCCCAGAAATTCCGGCTGTGAAGCTGACACCTTGTTAGAGCATCTCCTCAGTTTGCAGAAAAGCATGTGGTACTATAGGCAAGACAGAATTTACAACCTGGAAAAGCTGATTTTTCTACTCAAGGTGGCTGACCTGTCCCCTCCAGGTGCCACAGGCCCTCCAATACACGTCCTGCCTGTCACAGGGCTCCTGTGCTCCACTCTTTGTACCTGAGCCCACCTTTTGTGCTTCAGTCCTTTCTAGAGGAAGTCAGGGCATGGCCAGGACTGGCTGGGACTCACTGTCCACTAGCACCCCCTCACACTATAAATACAGCCCAGCTCCTTGTCTTAGCCTGAGGCTGCTGCCACACACCAGGCACCCTCTCCCTGCCTGCAGCAGCCCCACCTCCCACCTGCACCTCTGCCCCAACTCAGGGTCCCTGTCACCATCTGGCCAGTGCTTGCGAAGTCATTTCTGGTTTATGGTATCTGCCCTCTCCAAGTTCCTGAGAATATGAGCACCCAAGGGCCTTGCCTACCTACTCCCAACTGTGTCCCCTATCTCTCAAGCTTGTCTGGCACCAGTGCCTATTCCAGAAAGATTTAGGGAACTAATTGGTAAGCTACCAATTCTACCATGGATGGTGGGGCCTGAAATCCTCCAGCTATGGAGCTCAGACCTAGACTCTCAAATCCAGATTGGGGCTCCAGGTTTCTGAACCACAGGATTGGATGGGAGGAGGAGCTAAGGACCTGAGGGGGTGATCACCAGCCTCTGCCTGGGCAGGTCCCTCCACTCCTGCCTTCCTCAACAGATAACCTCGGCCAGGCTCCGCCTCAGGTCTGGCTCACAGCCCAAAGGCAGAGAAAGCGCTAACCAGGAAGAGGCACCATGTGATGTGGAGATTTAGGGCTGGGGTCTTTCTCAATGTCTTTGTAACCCTCCGTGGCATTTAATTTTAGATGAGCTTTTCATTCTCATTGTAGCTTAAGAAACACTGTCAAATGTTCTAAGCATAAGGTACGCTCATCACAGATGGAAAATCTAAGCAGTTATGTTTGCAAAAGGAATTCCAGCCCTCAACCTAGCTCAGTAATGCTTTGCTCAGTCGCCTCTCCTCCTTCATTTCCTCCTCCTGAGCATCCCTGTCCTGTCTGCCATGGCAGCGCCACTGTGAGCTTAGCACCCGGGCGGCTTGGGGTCCACCGTCCTAGCCCGGAGCAGCGGGCGCTGAGCCTCGGATAGCAAGGCCAGTCGACTTCAGGCGGACAGCGTGACTGGGAAGGTCTGAGCCTCTGCTGCGGCCTAAGATGGCATCCTCTGTGGCGAGCAGGCCTCCTATTTCTGACCTTGGCATTGACTTAAAGGAGTAAAGTCCCTCTGGCAAAGCCTTTGGGGCATGCTTGCCAGAGTCAGCGAATAAAAATATAAGATGACCAGTTATATTTGAATTTCAGATTGAGCAACCAATAATGCTTCCATATATGTCCCATGCTACACTGGGGACCCACTCATCCTTGAAAATTCAGATTGAACCGCGTACCCTGCGTTGCATGCGTGACCCTATTGTGGTGGCTCACTTTGAGCCCGGGAATGGAGGAACAGGAAATCTGTGTGCACTGTTCAGTCCAGAGGTGAGAATGCTTTGCTTGCCCCAGGCCTGTCCACGACCTCCCCAGCCTGGCCCTGGGTCATGGGCAGCCAGCTGATGGCCATGACCTTGAGCTTCCCTTCTTCTGGGGCAGCTCCACTCCCTGGATCAAGCAGGGTTCTTACCAAAAGCTTGATGCCAGAAAATGCTTGGGTCATAAGGCAAATCAGGGCAGGGATATTTTACAGCAGCTGGGAGCATTTGATTCTTGGATAAAGAGTCTCAAATGTAGAGCACAACGCCTGCGTTATTTGTTGCACTATTACTCAGTTCCACTTTTATGCTAATAATACCTTGTGCTCATGCGGTGCTTTAGAACCGGGGCTCTCTGGGTACTTTATTAACATAAAGCAGCGTCCCCTTCTAAGCTCTGGATTATGTAATCCTACAGAGAGTTTTTGAGAGAGGTGGCACAGCTCTTCCTGGAAGACACCTGGGCAGAGGTGAGGACCAGCTGAGCTCAGCCCAGCCTGGCTGGTAGGCATCCGGGCACACTTTCCCCACTCTTCCTATTGGACGTCAGCTTCTCAGGTGCAAGGGCCATGCTATCTGCTTCACCTCCAGAGTCCCAGCACTCAGCGTGACCCCAGAATACGAAGATGCACAGAAGATGTTTGCTTAAATACGTGACGAACAGAGAAACATCTAGAAGAAAACTCTGGGTTCCTCCCTTTCTCTGCAGTTCTGAGAGTGATGTGTGGTACAGGTGTCAGCTCCTGGGGCCTCGTACATTCCTGGGCACAGGAATGCCCGGGCCGTGATCTCTGTCAGGTCACCAGAGGCTTGTGGACTTGGGTTTTGGGTGCCTCACTGTGGAGGGCCTCCTGGATGACTCTCCTTGAAAGAAGAGCATTTTGACTAAGCCTGGCCCTATGTCCATGGATTGTCCTATGCAGCACTGGCTAGGACTTTTCTTTGTCCCCTCAGTTGGCCTTAAGCACTGAAAATCCATCCAGCCCAGGTGCTGAGGTAGAGTCTTTGAAGCAGGGCCACAGGTCAGTCAGTGTTTCCTCACCCCTATAGCTCCCCCAAAAAACACGTGTGAGCCAGAGCCATGCTCCTCACTGTCCGCTGGGGTGAGCCTCGAGATGGAGGCTGTGACTGCCCAGGCCTAACGGTTACGCTCCACAGCTGAGGCGCCGGCCCCGAGCCCCGAGCCCCGCAGCCCACCTCAGCCATGTGGTGGGGATGACCCCCTTCTCTCTGCTTGATGCAGAGGCAACCTCAGGCCTCCTCTCGCCTCTCAGTCCCTCATCCCCGAGCCACCCTCTTCTCTGTGAAGTAATACAACCCGGTTCAGCCCTGGGCAGAGGAGGCCTTTGCTCCAGGTAGCGATCATCGATCATCATCATCATCGTGGCTGGACTCTGGGCCCCTGGGCTCCGGCCCCTGCAGACACGCCCCAGGGTCTTCGTTCTCACTATGGGTTGCACTGGAAGTGGCAGGTTGGAGTTGGCTTCTTAGGATTCCAGTAACTTTTCCATGCAACAGGAATGAAATTCTGCACCTTGCCTTCCCCTTGGGGCACGACCAGGTGTTCTCGCTGCTCCGGGAGGCTCACCTGACCCACGCTTGCTCCTTCCCTTCTGCACTCTTCTGGGTTTTCCTGACAACTCCTCCTATGGTGTTACTGTCACTAGAACTCAATAGTAGGGCTGCCCTGGGGACACCAGCTCCAGAGGGGTACCTGGCTCCTGTGCCAGTGGTTTGGCTTTGCCTGCACCCAGAAGGACTTCTTGCAATAGAAAACCAAAACCGCCACCCATCTCGCCTTAGCATGAGAAGCAGAGGAGGCGAGGAGCAAACCTGACTTTCTCTTTGCTGGGGCAAAAACATCTTGCATCGTGGGCATTGCCTGAGCAAAGGCAAGGACTGCACTGCCCATGAGCAACGAACTCTGTGGTCAAGAGCGAGTGACCTCTGCATGATCCAAGAGCCATGACCCTGGCAACTGAAGATGGTCAGGACCCTGGAACCAGTCGGCCTCCCCTTGTTCAGACCATGGGGACTGACAGCAGCACCAGGGACCTAATGCTGAACCGACAGTGATGGCCATGTCTCCCAAGAGACGTTTATTTCCTTTGCAGTGTGGGATCCATGTGGGGCTGCAGTGCTGAACCAAAGCCACCAGAGAACCATGTCTGCCATCCTCAGGGAGGACTGAGAAAGCTGTGTCACCTTCCCCAGGACTCTCAGGGCCCAAGGTTAAAGGTCAAGTTCAGTGTTGTCTGTGCCCTCTCCATTCCAGGGCTGCAGTTGTTTGGTAATGTGTTAGGCTCTTTTGGAAGGACGGTGCCAGGGCCTGTTGCCTACTAAGCTCCTGGCAAGTGATTGGTCCATAATCTTTTCAGGGGTTAGGCTGGTGCCACTGTAACCTACTTACTTCGGAGGAAGACATTTATTATTAACAGTGGTTTAGCACTTCCTTTTCTAGGGTATTTGTGGGTGACACAGTCATACATCTGCCTTTTTATAGTGCTTTGTGGCAGAGCACAAGACCTCCTGGCTGACACCTCATAGATCATCAAAATTAAGACCTCTAGGCAAGCGGACGAAAATGGGCCGGGGTAGGGTGGGGACAGGGAGCTGGAGTGACTCAGATAGTTTCCAAGTTCCCTGGCTTTCAGCAAGGGGCCATTTTCATTACAGAATAAATTATTCTGAATATTAAGAAGTCACTGTTTCCCTGGAAACCCACAACAACCTGAAAAGAGTGATCTTTGGTGGCCACGAAGCCAAGCGACATCGCCTGTCTGCCAGATGGCAGCGGCTGCAGACTCTCTGAAGGGCAGGGTCAGCTTCTGCCAGCCTAGCACGCAGCAGCCCAGCTCCCCTGGGTTAAGGCCAGGAGAGATCTGGGGTCCACAAGCCCAACAAGGGCTTTGCTCTCCAACTTGGGCCATGTCATCGTAGGGTTAGACGTTTTGCTAGAGCTCTTTTTAAAAATTATATTAACAGAAAATTATGCCTGAAGAAAGAAAAATGTCTGTTTTCTTTTTTGACCAAATTCTACTCGTGGCTCAGGCTAGGCCAAGTCTCAGTGTCCTCCTATTCCCATGTCTAGAGAGAGCAGCAAGAGCCACGGCCCTGGCTACTGTTGCCCTCAAATCCCAGAGCTGTTCTATCTTGACGGGGGTGATGCCTTGCTTTCCACTGCTGTTTAATCATCTTGAAGGCCAAGGTCAACCGGGGCCGCAAAGCTGCCGTTTACAGTGAGAAGGATAATTTTATTGTCCCGAAATCCAAGGATCACAGCATTTGGAGGAGGATAAAGAGAACAGTGGTAGGGAATTCCTGGAATAAAGGAAAAACACCCCGCTCAGAGCAGCCCTGTGTGAAAAGACAGAAAACCTCACACGTCCACAGTCAGTGCAGCCGTGGTTGGTCCTGAGGTGTCTGGAGAGTCCACTGTGTGTCACGTGAAGTGTGAACTCCAGCCGTCTGCAGCTAAGGATCAATTTCCTTAGCTTCTTCTGTCAGCCATGTGACACAAACAATGCCGCAGGACATTTGTGCTAGCATCAAGCCCTTGCTTGCCTGTTGGTTTCCAAATGTTGCATCTAGGAAGAACTAGAGCAACAGAAGAGGAAATGGGAGGGGCTGCGTGGCACCCTGGACCCACTGCTGCTGCTGCTGCTGCTGCTGCTGCTGCTGCTGCTGCTGCTGGAGGAGTGGGGGTGGGGCTCCATGCAAGGGACAGGGCAGCAGCAGAAAAGAGGGGAAGATCACTGGGGAAGCCGCACTGCTATCATCAGACAGATGACAGCCACCGTCAGAGCCACAGCCTCTCCACCAAGTCCTCCTTCACACCACAGCTGCCAATCAGAGCCATCAACACTGCACTCTGTGATACGTTCAAGGGTTTAAAATCCAGAATAAACCTGGGTGTGGTAGCACACGCTTGCAATCCCTGTACTCAGGAGGCTGAGGCAAGAGGACCACGAGTCAGGCCAGCCTGAACTATAGTGCAAGACCTTATCTCAAGAACAGCAAAACCTCCCACGTGATCAGGACTTTGAGCTGCGTGGCTGCTCAGAAACCTTTGTGAGAAGGATTAAAACTGCCTCATAGCATGGTTTAATCCACCACGGAATAGCAGCCATGGGGTGAGGTGCATGCAAAGATGCCACCGACGACCTTCACTGCAGGGAGACAGCACTGAGTTGATGCACCCAGTTTGTGTGGCTGCTCAGAGAACGCACACTGCACCTACAGGTCACCAGCTTCCATGGCATTTGGATGGCCACGCTGGTCTGGACTGTGTGATGACAGAATGGCCCACGGAAGGCTGGTGAAGCCCGGGGATGGAGAGCCATCCTCCCCTGGGAACCTTGTCCCCGATGTTATCTGCTCTTGCCCTTTCCCCTGGCCCTGCCTGCATCCTTCCTGTCCATGCCCCCCTCCATTCCGGCACGCACTTCCCTCTCCACCTTGTCATTTCCCCAACCTGACCGCCCTTGCTCACTGCTGACAGAGCAAGCTGCATCCTGGGCAGGGTCCAGAAGTGAAAGGACATTTCCTCTGGCTGGGGACAGGAGCCAGCCTCTCCAGGTTGCCAACAGGATGAGCCGAGTCCCAAGGAGCACACGGGTGTGGGGCCGGGGAAGGGGGACTGGCTCCTAAGAATGTGCCTAGACTGATACTGGGTGTCTATGTAGCTGTACACGCTGTGCGTAATATGTGTGCACTTGTGTGTGTGCATGCTGTTCATTAAAACACAAAGAAAACCCAAGCGAGGCTTCTGTGTAGCTCCCACTCCCTCCCAAGATTAGTAGCAGCTGGGAGAAAGGGCGTCAGACCCCTTCTCATTGTCCTTTACAGATCCCTAAGCTCCTTGACCTTGGCTTGTGTAAGGTTTACACTGCAGAGCAGTTACAGATTTGCATTTGCAGAGAGACACCCTAAACCTTAGAGAGCAACTCAAGGGGAAAGGAGCTGTGTGGCTTCACCCCAGTCTTTCCTCACAGAAGCCTGAGAAGCAGTGTAGCATGATGGTCAGGGCATAGACAGCCTAGGACCCAGCTCCTGTGACCCAGGAGTAACTGGGCCTCAGGTCTCCTATGTGAAAGGAGGACATCTCACCCATGGTGTCAGGCCTCAGTGGGTAAAAGCATTGGGACGTGTGCCCGGTCATGGTACACGTCCTGTAGGGCCAGCTGTCACAGTGCACCACCCCAGTAGGGGCCAACCTCCTGGCTGACCCCTGTGTGGCAGTCACGTACCTGGAGTCTCATTTTGCGGTTACACTCTTGAAACCCTTTATCACGTTCTCTTTCCTCTTGTGCTCTGCCAGTAAAGTCAGGGAGACGATGGGCCGCACATAGGAGCAGTGATGTGGAGCCATGTACACTCTGCCCCTTCTTCCTGACCAGCATGGAATGCCCGTGAGCTCAGCAGGGAAACAGTGACAGGGGCAGCCATGCTGGCTTGGTCTCTTTCCTGCCATTGAGATGAAATTCCTAAAATTTAGAAGAAGAGAGGTTGTCAGAGCATGGTTTCAGTAGATCACCTGCAAGGCTAAAGAAACCGTTGTGGGAGGTGTGGTGGGCAGAGGGGCTCCTCCATGGCGGCCAGGGGGCAGAGAGAAGGGAGCCGAGAGGTTGGGGCTGTGCCTTGCCAGGTCTCTCCTGGAGCTCCTCTGGCCGCATGCTCAGCTGGCTGCGAGCTCAGGCACAGAGGAGCCCACCAGGCAGCAGACCCCTCGGACCCGTCACCATGGAGCAGGGGTGGCCTCGGGGGGAGTCCCATTTCGAGACTGTGAGTCGGTGTTCCTCTGCCTCTCAGTTCTGGCTAGCTCCACTATGAGATGGAAGTAGAGGGGGCTGGTAGGAGGGGCGCACCCTGGGAGGGGAGAGGCAGACCTGGCTTGGTCAGGCGGCCCTGGGAGGGGAGGGGAGTGTGCACACCCATGCCGGCTCAGGGGAGGAGCTGCAGCACCTAGGCAGCTCCACCCCTTCAGGCATGCCTGGAACCCTGGAAGGATGAATGGTAAAATGCATGCTAACAGCTTAAATGATGTATTTATTAATGTATGTATTTACACTTAGAACAGCATTACATAGGGAACAAAACCAGCCCTGACAAATCAGAACAGAGCCCAGCTTCACGACTGAGGATCTTCAGGTACTGTTCTTGCTTTCTTTTGTTATACACCAGGCCTTGAAAATCACATTGCTGGGATGAACATCTAAGGCTGGAAGAGAACTGGTGGGGTGCTTTCAGCTGGGGCCTGACTTCCTCTTAATTCCCCAGAGTCCCTCGAGGGACCCTGGTGACCCAGAAACACCGTGGCACCAGCTGGGAAAATGACAGAAGCCCCCAGGCCACGTGTGCTGGGCTTCAGACTGACAGGAACCAAAGGGAAGGAGGGAGGATGTCCCAGGCCTCGGCCTCCACCAAACCCTGGTGGCCCGAGCGCCAGCCCGAGGACCAGCCGGGCTCCTCATGTGCAAGGCTGGAGTGGAGTGCGGTGGCTGGTTTTCTTCCCAGGGTCAAAATCAGACAAATCTCTTATTTGGCTTACCGGGCACTAAGTGGATGAGGCGGTGACCGTCAGTGCAAATCACCCGCCAGCCTCCTGTCGGCAACTCTGGGCTGCTTCTTGTCACTTTAATGCAGAGAGACAGCTGGGAGCTGATAACAGGCCAGGGGGCGGGGTGGCTGTGTCCAAATGGGTAAAAGCAAGGT
>PVKN010004489.1:0-33383 GCA_004027915.1 Capromys pilorides
TATATGTATCTGTACTTTGTAGTCAAACTCATGGCTCTTGTCCCCTTCATAGTAGGTAGCAAATACCTTTCAGACACTAAAAGGAGGGTACTGAATAAAACTTAGGGTACTAAGAGAACTCTTTTATTTTCTGGATTTGAATTCAAATTACTAAAGCTCAACTGGGTCTAATGTTTACTAATAGGAAGATTTTTTTAATGTTTGAATTGCATGCTACATTTTTAAGATATAGTAGGTAGATGACAGCATTCATAATCACAATGGTTATAGGTTTGAAGAAACTCTCAAACCCACAAGAATATCACTGTTGCTCCATTTATTTGCTTTGATGTGATGTTAATAGCAACCAATCTTTAGAAGAGCAAAGCAAGACACTGAACTGTTACTGAAAAAAGAATAGACTTTTAAGATTAGTATGGTTTGGCTCCATTCCTAGCAATATTTCCCCAGGGTGTTGGGAGAGTTTATAATTTTTTTGGATTTGTACTATGTCAAAAGATTTTTAAAGCAAAAAAAAAAAAAAGTCTTTTTCTGACCCATCATACTACAAAGGAGAGAAGTTATACATTTCCTATCCAGAAAGCCAAAATTCTTCATCTTTCTAAGTAGTGGCCCCCAAAGTACTGTATATGTCAGTCTGGTCACCTAATTGGGTATAAAACAGGCACAGCTGTCTATTGTTTTGTGCCACCAATATCCCTGTTCAGCAGGAAGGGCAAAAACAGACATGACACCTGCGAGGGAGAAGAAGAACCAGCTCTGCACGCTGACATCCACCAGCCCTCTGAGGCCATCTGCAGGATAATGTGAACAGGAAGAAAGGCATACTCCTTTTGGGGAGTCGGGGAACTGCTTCTGCCCCCCAGGAGACCTGCTTGTCCTCTCTCTAGGGGTTGAGGTCTAAGAATCGCTTTCCAAGGCCAACACTAGCTTCTCTGGATTTCAGTTCCTTTGTCTCAACTTTAGGGTTTGGATACTTTTAAAGGCCTTTTTGGATTCTACAACTCAAAACGATGATTCTGAAAGGTCATTGTACGAAGGGAAGGCCAGCAACATGTCCTGGGTGGGGGAGCACGACAGAGACCATGCCTGAAGGTCCCAGTACAGCTGGACCCCAAGGGTGTGATACGAAGGGGCAACACTGGAAAAAGGAAAAGCAACGGGTTTAGCGAGAGCCTGATGATGCAGAGTAATTTTATATTTCTTGAAATGGAATAAAAAGTATTTTATATTTTTCCACTAAAATGGAAGAGATATCAAGAACAAGGCGAGTGCTCTAATTTTATAAATAATTTATTTTTTAAAAAAGAGGCTACTGAGACCTCTGGGCAGCTAGAGCTTGACTACAACCCCCATCTGCCGGAACACCGTGTTTCCACTGAACATCTATTTGCAATCTATCATTATTTGCCTCTGTGTATTTTGGGAAAGGGTGGCAATATGTATACAAGACACCAGGATCACTACAATTGAATTTGATAGCAGTTGAGAGCAGTTCACAGAATGAGAGTATCTTGTGGACGTCATGTGGCTAAGAGCTTGAAATTGGCCAGGCAAAAAAATTAAAAAGGTAGTTTCCATGTTTTATACTTGAGTACAGAACAGTTTCTACACTGGCTGGTCAGATGCAAGTTAAATGCAACGGGTAAAACACACTTTAAACTTTGGAGGATATCAATGTTTTTTATTACCTGTCCTTTTGGTCAAGTGTGGTGACAGATTTTATACTAAAAAGTTCCCAGCCCTGAAGTGGAATGTTCATAGTTTTCTTCTTCTATCTACACTAAGTATTTTTTTTTTTTAATTTAAATTGTACTACATGATTTGTAGCCTGTGACAGACACAGCATAGTAGTGTATAAAAAAAAAATATGTGAATTCAGGGACTGACTTAATGTGATTCATAAATCATTATAGGTAGGGCACTGTAACCATGTTATAATTTCCAGTGGAAAAAAAATCAGCTAACATTAAGAAAATATAACAACTGTATGGGAAAAAATTGGAGGATGAAGGAAAATTTGCATAGGTATAGATAGATGATTCCTTTTTCAAATATAACATGATGCTGTCTTATAATGTGCAAAACGCCTGCTGACAAAATGGATCCCTCAGCATCCATGACCATATACTATAAATTATTTCTGTTCTAGTTAGTCTACTCCATATAACTAATATAATATACACGCTATGTAAATAGTTGTATTGTTTAGGGAATAACAATGTGGAAGAAACTGTGTACTGATGTTCAGTACAAATAATTTTTTTCCTCTGGTACTTATGATCTATGTTTGGCTGGATCTGTGGATAGAAACCTGTGCATATGGAGGACCAATGACCTAAGACTACACAGGGGACCCTCAACAAACTAAACTTGTGATGGAAATGCTATTCCAACAGTAATTTATAAGAAAGAATAGTGGAAGTTCAAAAAAAAAAACATAGTCAATTCAGGGATAATCACTAATTAAAACATTGCTCATGTTGCAATTCTGCATCAGTCAATATTAGCATGCTAACTGGGAGCTCAAAAGCCCATGTACAGCTTCCAAGGCAAGCAGATTTAGAATTCAAAAGAGTAACATGAGAATTTATCCAGTGTAGGAGTACAATTTATCTGCTGAAACAAAAACAAATTCACTAAAACGTCCTTTGTCATAACTGCAGAATGTGTAACAATGCCCAGGAGACCACGCTCAGAAGACACGTGATTACCGTGCGATGCAGTCCTCCGCCTGCTTCTCGTTGTTCATCTTGTGGTGCAGCACGGAGGCCACCGCCAGGGGGCCCGCGTCCCCACACAGGAAGGTGATGGAGCGCTTGCTCAGGCAGTTCAGGCTCTGCTTCACGTAGCCTTGTGCCATCTGCAGATAGTCAGGGTCCCCGAACACATCGTGGAGATGTAAGTACAGCACCGCAATGCCTGGGAGGCGGGAAGCAAGCAATGAGCAAAGGGCGACTCATTTTACTGTTTTGCTTACTCAGCAGTGTGGGTGTTTTTTTTTTTTTTTTTTCAGCTGCAGACAATAAGTAAATTACATGGAAGTTCACACTAGTGTGAACTCGGCTCAGCTCTATTGCCCAGTGGCTAAGAACCAGGAATGAGTAAATTCTAGCTTGTCCTTAGGTCCTACACGATCGCCACACTATTCAAGAATAAGGACAAAAATTTGGGCAATAAAGAGATACAAATTGATTGGTTGTCCTTTTTCTGTTCTGGTTAATTTATACTTGACAGCTAAATGACAGGTGATGAAACCAATGATGATCCTAAGCAGTACTCTATTTGATGACTAATAATTTATGAATAATAAATGTTTTATCCTTATGCTCTAAATAAATTCAGACCAGGTAATGAAAAACTCCATTTCTCTCTATACAAAAGACAATTATTTGCGTGAGTAGGTCATTCATATAACCAAATCCAATTCCCTAACATTCTTCTAGGTGGGCATTATAAGAAAGTTATTTGACATTTGAGAAAATGCATTCAATTCCCCTTTAATTTTTTTCCTCTCAAGGACCCCGCTACTATGCTAACTGCAACGTGGAAGCCGTGGATGCCTTCTGCACTGTGTTGCACTCCACTGGTCCTCCTACTCCTGCGCCTGCTCCATGTTCCCGGGATGCTGTCTAGGTGTCCTTGCTCTGAACGCCTCTTGTGGGAAGACAGTGCCTTCCCTCCAAAGCCAACTGGTTTTAGACTCAGAGATGCAGACTGGGGGCTTAGCTTCCCTGCAGCACTTTCAGAAAGTCTTTTTACCTCCTTAAAATACATTTTCCATCTCATTTGCCATTTTTAGAAGACACAGAGCCTCTGTTTAAATCTAAATTAATAGAACCAATCTCTTCACAGATTTCAATGCAGTAAAAATGCAGTCTGCAAAATTACTTTTCACTGTACTGAGGACAACTTTAAATTTAGATAGTTTTCTCATTTTGCATGGGTAATCTCAAAAGCTTTGTGCTACAGACAATTCAATTT
Source organism: Capromys pilorides (assembly GCA_004027915.1). Classification (NCBI taxonomy): domain Eukaryota; kingdom Metazoa; phylum Chordata; class Mammalia; order Rodentia; family Capromyidae; genus Capromys; species Capromys pilorides. The sequence goes on from PVKN010004489.1 coordinate 3,985, forward strand.
CTCATGTATATTAAGGCCAAATTTCCATTTCCTGCCAAAGTTAATAACCTTGTCTGCACATTCAGAGTGTCTCAGTGTTAGTAATTCCATAAGCTGATGATCAGATGGACTGTGGCTTTTAACGTTTGCAGACAAATATACAGAACCACGTATGCAGGAAAGAGAAAAAAATCTCTTTTTCACAAATGATCAATGTCAAGAGTGTCTTCCAGAATTAGGTCCTTAACAGACTTCATCTCCACCCACATCACGCAACTGCTGGCAATCCACTTAAACTGTTACCTTTCGTTTTGTCCTCCAATTCCAGCTGCTGCCTGAATGCCCTTAATTAAGTCATGTAAGCACTAGGGCCAGATAATGATATGACTGAGCACTGAGAAAATAAAACGTGATTAAATACAAGCCCAGTGACTGCTTTCCTTTTCAGACCTTTTTCTCTGATGAGCAACAATTCCTGGTGGCTGACATATTTAACAAATAAAAGCTATTAAGGCTTACAGTTGCAATTGCATATGAAAGGTTATTTTTCATATCTTACAATAGTTCACTGTTTTCTCTATTTTAGCATTTAATTTATTATTATTTTTATTCTCTCCAGATTCCTTGATTCTATCCCTCACAGGTCTCCTATGCGTTTCTGTTCTGGGCCTCAGTGCTGTGCTTGGGTTAGTTGTCTGCAGGCTGCAGTTGGCCTCATCTACCTGCCCTATCAAAGCACCCATGGACAAAAGACTAAGGGATCAATGCTGCTGCCAATTAGAAACGGTTCCTTCACATACTACAAACCAGTCTGGGGAAACAAGTATGTTATGACTTATCAATAATTTTTACTCTATATATTTGAAATTAATAATGAAAAAAATGACATTAAAGCCCAAGGCCAAATGTTTTAAATCTGACCCTTAAGATCTTCCAACTCTTGACAATATTCACACATATAACATCAACTTCATAAAATATCAAAGACTCAGGGCTGGTGAGATAGCTCAGCAGACTAAGCACCTGCTTAGGCAAGCACAGTAACCAAGGTTCAATCCCTGACACCAAATGCTATGCTGACATGTCTAGACTGGGCATGGTAGTGCTGGGGAGGGCTGAAAACAGGATGATTACTATGAGTCCGAGCAGCACAGTGAGACCCTGTACCAAATACATTAAAAAAAATCTATATCTATATATCTATATATCTCTATCTATATCTCAGTCAGGCATGGTGGTATAATGCCTGTAATTCCAGCACTGAGGAGGCAGAAATCAGGAGGATCACTACAAGTCCCAGCTGCACAGTGAGACCCTACACACCTACACAACTACACACACACACACACACACACACACACACACACACAAATATATATCTCAAAGACTCAAAAATAGTTGCGATATAAGAAATAAAGGCACAGCTGTAAGGGCCCTTAAGTTTTCTTACGGGAAAACACATCCAGAGCTCACATATGTACTGACAGCCTTGGTCCCACCAACAGCTTAAAAAGCTTTGTGAAATGTCACTCTTATGAAGGTAAATTCTTCATGGAAAGTCATGTAATACTGTGAGATTTACCATGCAAAACACCAATCTCTTTCCTCATCCCATTCCTGATTCTTGGAGATAACCACTTTGAGTGACTTAGTCCCTACCTCTCTGATTTGACACCAATTTTAACTCTAATACAACTTTCTTCAAAGCTGGAGAAGCAGCAGAAGCTATATCACAGTGTCTCTAGGTGAGCTGGAGATTGTGCATTTCACTTGTAATGTACATGTTAACACAGGAAGAGTACGGCACTGACTTCTGGGAAGTTTGCTATAGGTACACTGAAAGGTTTGGAACGGGGGTGCAGAAGGCATGGTTAGAATCAGGTTTAGGAGCAACCATGAGACATAGGGCAGGTGTGTGCAGGACAGATGCAGGGTGAGTGAACTTATGAGGTGCTTGTTGGAAGGAAACATCAACAGTGCTTGGGAGGGAATGAGTGAAGGGGAGACATCACGATGGCTCTCAATGTCCAGCTTCAACAGGCAGGGGACAACGCCACCATCTATTAAAAAGGTAACGCCTCTGCCAGGGCCAGGTCTGTGATGGAGGTCAGTAGTGTCTATGTGCAAACCTATCCCCAAGGATGATTCAGGTCTGTAAGGACACTTAATGCGATGAGAAAAAGTCACTTCCAGGATGATAACCCCTTCTGCTGGTCAGGAGGTGTGACACAGAAGATGCAGAGCTTCACCTTTTTAATATTTTCTTCCTGTCAGCACAGCAAATGCTACTTCTTTAAAATGTGGCCAAAAACCAATTTTAGTAAGTGCATTCTTGAAATTTAGCCTGAGTATCAGGTAAAATTTCCTTGTGCACTTTTTGTTAAGAAAGAAGTAGGATAATGGAGATAGGCTTTCTTCTTTCAGCTTTTTATTCTAGACCAGAACACAATTAAATGAGATTTAACTTTGATCTCATTTAATTGTAAAAATTAATTTTAAGATAAAAAATTATCATTTTATTTTTAAAAGCCCTTCATTTTGAATCTAGCTGAGACATTTTCATTAATATAAAAATTAAGTTAAATACTATTCTGTTTCTTAGTTGGTTTACTCGATAGTGACTAGTGCTACTAAGCTATGAAAATTAAGGCATTCTGTTGAATTTTACTGTTGCACGAGATTTGCTCACATATTATTTAAGACATATGGACATAGTTTTAAAAAGAAAATAATCCACAAGAATAGGAATACAGTGAGAAATACATAATGAACCTACCACATTCTTTGAGGTGTGAGAGGCCAGAAGAAAGCCAGACACCTATTACTGTGAGCTTGGACTTCTGGAGCCTGCCCAACTGCTTTAGAAAAGCAGTGATGAGTGCTATACATAGTCTCTAATTGTCAGTACCTACAGAAATGTAATTACAAGCAGACAAAATTTAGAATTTAGTTTCTTAGTCCCACTGGCACATCTGAAATGTTCAATCGCCACATGTGGCTAGTGGCTCTTGCAGTGTACATTTACATCACTGCAGACTGTTCTAACAATGAGATTGTCCTCCAGGCCTGGGACAGATGTCAGTCTGTCTATATAAGTTCAGCAAGTCTGGCACAGCCTCAGAGTACTCCCTACTCTTCTCCTGGTTTTGAAATGTAAGCAACTAAATGAAAGAAAAAATACATCAGGAGTACCAGTGAGACTCGACGCAATGGTGTCTGTCCCGGCTTTCCGCAGGAACGTTCTGGGGCAGACTGTTCTGTGCCGCTTCCTTCTATAGCTACTATTCTGAGAAGGGAGGGAAACTGTTTAGGGACACTGCTAAATCCACTATTTCCTTACTCAGCTACTTATCCCCAGCAGTACTATAAATACAGCCAGCTGTTGGGAAATAATTAATACTAAGCCTTTGAATTTCTGAGGGATCATTAGTCCTATTCATCTTGACCAATCAAGACCTTGCTGTGTCTCAAAAGTGTAGAGATGATGAAAGTCTCCACAGATAAATTACTCTCTCAAAACACTTCTCTGTAATTTGGTCTTCTAGAAATTATTCAACATTTTTTCATTTATTTTCTAACCGGCCTACCACGGTATAATAACCTCTGCCCTGGTATTTTAGCTCTGCAAGGTGAATTCTTTATAGATGAAGGTTTTTCACAGATTCCTCTCATGTGCTCTGGTAAGAAAAATTGCGGGGTCAATGCCCAGTAATTCTGAAAGACACTTCTTTAAGGAAGGACAATGGGGTGTTACAGCTTAAGTTCAAATAAATTGTTTCTGAGTTGAAACTTAGAAGTTCATCAACAATTACTACATTTTCTTTTTGATCTAGGGGGAAATAAGATGTGGAATTTTTCTCTGATTAACCCTAGAGGTTTGATTGCCTGCCTTTCCTATGTTAATAGAACTGTTCTAATCATATGTGGGAATACGCAGGCTTGTGCATTTCTGCCTAATGCACAAAATCACAGCTGTCATTAGGGCAGTATTTACATTCTTTTCTGTGCAGGATCAGGACACCTGCCCTGTTATCACATTAAAACTGAGCATCACAAGCAGCTGCATTTCCAAACATCCTGGTCTTATCCCGAATAAGTGGAAAAAGGAAGGAAAGAAAAGAAGGCAGAAAAGCACTCCGAGGATAGCTTTTCTCTATTTCAGAACTGAACTGCACAACAAAGAAAAAGATATTTAAAAAGATAAAAGGGTGAAGGAGATACTACACTTTCCTCTGTCCCTAGGGCCCCCGCAGTCAGTTCTGTGGAAACGCCACCCGTGGACGACTTTCAGCCACTCCGTGCAGTGATGGTACATCCTCTAGCGCAGCAGTTACTAAGAACGCAGGCTCTTCACACTGGTATGGAGCCTGCCTCTGCCACTTGCTAGCTGTGTGATTTTAATCTACACCCAAATCTTGCTGTGCCTGAGCTCTGTCTGTAACAGGGAAATGACACTAGCTACTCCACTGAATTACTGGGAATTGTGCTAATCCCACAGCACAGTCCCTGGCTTACAGTAACAACTTAGTACAACCCAACTCTATCAGACTGGGAACCTCAATGGGTGTTATGTCACTGTCCTAACTCTGATTCTTGACCCAAAGGGACAAAGCACAGAGGGAATGGTATACCCCCTCTTCCCATGTTCCCACCTTTCCCTTTTTCCTCTGAACCATGAGAGTGGGAAACTGCAACTTGTCTTATCAGCCTTCTAAAGCTCTGCTCTGTCCTCAGCCTCCATCACTTCATCTATTTCCTATTTCCCATGTGGCCACGGGCACCCTGGCTGTCTAAATGCTCTGTTTAGCTAAAGCCTAGAGGTGGCAAAGAGGAAGCCCCTTGACATCTGGCTCTACACAATATGCCTTTTATCTGTCTTAACAATTACATAGCCTATACTACACATTCTGATTTCTGCTCACATCTCAAATCATGTTGGATTAAGTGACACATCCTATTGGATATCGCACATCTCATCCTTTCCCCATTGCCTCTAACTTAAAGTAACTTTTTAGTTCGCATGGTAGTACCTAGACTTGCAACAGCAGGGCACTTTTCATTCATCTCATTTGTTCACTTATTCAACAAATGCTTTTTTTTTTTTTTTTTTTGGTCTTTTTGAGACAGGGTCTCTGCGCAGTTCAGGCTGGCCTTAGGCTCACTTTTATAGCCCAGGCTGATCTCGAACTCACACCGATCCACCTGTCTCAGCATCCCAAATGTTGGGATTACAGGTGTGCACCACCACACCTGGCTAAACATTTTTTTTTTTTTTTTGCGGAACCAAGGTTCAAACTCATGACCTTACACTTGTCAGGCAGGCACTTGTGCTATGGAGCTACCTCCCCAGCCTCTAACAAATGTTTACTGAGCACTAATTAATGTATGGATGTGGCACTGTGTTAAATGTTGAAGTTTTGGGATGAAAATGACAAAGCTGTAGCTTTCTTAGAGTTGTCTGTAAGACTCAAATAGCTTAGATATCTTCATTGCCTCCTATCATTTCTTCTATCTGCCACAATACTCAGCCTGCTCTTTATGCACAGGTAACATCTAAACCCTACACGTGCTTCAAGCCTCGCTTAGTAACTGAAGGTGACCTAGAGTAAAATGACACTGGCAGGCAGCACTCCTAGCAAAGCCTTCTATCAGTCACTGAGAAGGGATCTAATAAGCCTTGTATGGATCCGTGTCCTCGATTTCTCCTACTTGCCCTAGCAGCTCTGACTGGGAGGGATGGGTGCCTCCCCTGAAGGTGAAGGTCATTGGGTGAGAGGCTCAATTTAGACACTGAAACGCTGGCTCCGATGCACAGCTACTTCTTAAAGAGATCAAATTGCAAAGAGGAGACTGCAGGCCAGAGTGAGTCCTTTCAAATAAATCTGGTGTCAGCAGTAACTAAGATCTGCACGCTGGAGCCAGAGCCCAAAGCCTATAGATTTGGCAGATCTGAGGAACAGCATCTCAAAACACTGTAATGGCTTGCATTTAGAGTGCAAGCTAATAGTACTCTAAGGATTACACTGTGTATCTTCTCACTTAAAATGTTAGGCAGCACTTGCAAAGAGGAAATATATGCCAATCTGAGCCTCATTAACTTTGCGAGTTGGTTTCAAAAGCTTGGGTCATGCCTTTAAGACTAGAGTCCCTAGAGTCCTCTGTGAGTGCATGTGCGCGTATGTGTTGGAGTATGAGCTGATCATCATTTCTCCCAGGAATCATCACAGTTAGGAGAGAGAAAAAAATGAAGTTAAATGAGAGCTAGTACTTTGCCTCATTTTTTCTTAAAGACACAAGTGAGATGAGCCATGCCTTGGGGTTAACTTTTTTACTATGTTATCTGCAAGGGAAGCAATCCTTTCTAGAAAATGCTGACTTCTAACATAACAACACTTCATCTACTCATTCAGTTCTTTATAATAACAATTCTTACCAGTGTTTTGTGCTTGAAGTCTTTCTTCCTGCCTCTACCATGTACACCTGCCTGGAGCAAAGCCCACCAACATCCAGTGACAGGCGGCCTTTGGTCCTCTGCTGAGTCCACACAGTTGTGCTCCCACCAAGGCCCACTCAGTAGCTGACCATGGTGTTTGATTATGGGGGAAGGGAGCTCTACAACTGCTGTGGGTGTCTGTACTGTGGGTGCTATGTACACAGTCCTAGACACCAACAGTTCTCAATGGGGCACCGAAATAAGCAAAAGGCTTTCCTTGCTGCACATGCCACGAGCACACACTGAAGAATGCCTGGAAGTCTACTGGAGGAGACACGGGCAAGAAACCTAACTCAGTGCTTAGTGATGGCCTGCACCCTACATCAACAGCTCACTGCATTAAGCTTTGATGTACTATGCGTTTTATAAAAGAAGATTTTGGTGAGAACCGAGGCTGTCCATTTACAATATCACTCATCAACAACTGTGAGAGCAATCAATTGATTTCTGACTACTACTAATAATTCACTCAAGAAGATCCCCAACAAGACATTTCAAATATAAACAATTATGAGAAAAAATTTTGACTTGGACCAATTAATTTTCCATCCTGAAATTACATTGAATATATTAATGAAGGATTAGTAAAGGGGGAAACATCTTCTATAAAATGTTTACTCAAATGTTGGAGACTTCATTTCATTTTGTTTATAGAAATGGTGGAGGTTTCATTTTCCTACTTGCAAATGCTCATGCATTTTTCCAGGGGCTTACTTGATATCCAATTAAAAATAGCTTTTTCTAATAGACAATGTGATATTCTTGCATGTCTACTAAGCCTGTTTCTTTCTCTCTTTCCAGACTCCTTTCATACTACATCAGGACTTATTCTGATTTTTTAAAAATAAAATACTCAAATCTGACTAGTTATTCACCATTTAAAAAGTGTTTGAACTGTACGATAAGTACAGATTGTCATTACCCAAACTACTCCCTACTGGCTTCCTTACGAATAAATCCTCTTCACATGTGAAATATACTCATGCAAACATAGAAGCTGAGAAGCTCTCTGCCTTTCTATCTGCCTCTGACTCTCTTTTTCTTTCTCTTTTCCTCCCTCTCCCCTCCCTCCCTCCCTCCCTCCCTTCTTCTCAGTGTCTCTGTCCTTCTCTGTCTGTGTCTCCTGTCTGTCTCTCCGGCTTGAACTGTTAACAACAGTGCCACCTGCTGGCTGCGTGGCCCTGAATGAGGCACATGACTGCTCTGCCTCAGTTTGCTCATTCCTGAAATGGACACATGAACAGTCTCCATACTGTGGAGCTATTTTGAAAGTTAGAACACTGGAATGATGGGAGGGTACTTACAATGAGGCCTGCATACAAATCAGTGTGTGTATACTTGCATATACATTCTGTCATTCAAGTAGCATAACTATGAACAAGAATTGTATTTTGATCTTACGCCTGTCTTATAATACCAAATGATTGTGAAAATATACATTGCTTATCCTCGTTGCCTTGGAAATCAAAATTCATTTAACATACTTTATTATTAAATTACTGGTTTCCTTTTCTAATTTTTTATCCATTTAATGCAGTGTCTATACGGTCTCACTACACAGATTGGATTTGTAGTGATCCTCCTGTTTTCAGCCTCCCAAGTGGTGAGATTATAGGCATGTGACACCACGCCCAGTCTCAGTCTCAGTCTCTGCTGTCCCAGCGGTGGGGCCAGCATGACATACTGGGGATTGAACCCAGTCCCTGCATCTACCTAAACTGGCACTTTAGTCTGCTGAACTATCTGACTGGCTTTTGGATTCCTTTTCTTAACAATAATGTACAGGAGTTATCTGTCAACTCTCAGTGTCTAAAGAATTAATTAATCACAGTACTCTTTTCCCAGTTCAGCAGAAGAGAAAGCAGAAGATTTACGGCAATGCTTGCCTCCTTAACACTAAGAGACAGCTTTGAGTTCTTAAAAATATTTCCACTGTCCTTTCCTAGGTCACAGAGCATTTCACTTCTCTACTGTCAAATGGACAAGGCATGATGCACAGATTGAGCTTGCATCACAACAGTGATAACCTTTGGGTGTAACTACGTAGACATCAGTGGAAATGATGCTTGAATTCTAATAAAATTCCCCATTAACCTCTTTCACCACTATATAATGTCCTTTCCTTCTACTTAAAAATAAAAGCCAAGTAACTTCAGTTGTCCAATAGTTTATAAAGTAAAAATAAAATACTTTCTAAAGCAATTATTTGCTTTCCTTTAACTTTTTGTATAAACTTATACAGATCACTTGGACCAAAAAAGCATTTTTAATGCATAGATTCCCTGGAATAATCCTATTCCAAATCTTACTTATTTGATCCATCTTAACTATCAGGTGGTACTACCGTTGGGAAATGAAATATAACGAACAGGATGGTAAAGTTTGACTGGGTAAGGAGGTATGCCTATAATTCCAGCATTTCAAAGGAGGATCATGAGTTCAAGGCCGACCTGAACCATGCAGTGTGACCTCTCAAACTAAACAACAAAATGGTAAAGTTCTAATTGTAATAACCATTTCTTAAAGTATATATAACATGTAGAGATGCTCTAGCAGAAATTTTAGAAAGTGTGTTATCACTAGTGTGAGTTTTTGCTGAAAAGACAGGAGATGGAAAAATAACCAAACTCCAAGGTTTTGGTTTTAAGTATACATGTACCATTGAGCATAAAAGGTGCTTCAACCTCTGACTAGAAATCTCATTTTCAAGATCAAACATGCAATACAGGTGTTATGGTTTGTGTCTAGTTATCCCACCAAAGCCTCATATAGTCATGGGACAGTGACTTCTAGAGTTTGGGATTAACTCATGATCCACTGGGATTATGGGTTATTCAAGAATGAGATTATGTGTCTGAGTCCTGCTGGGAGTATGGGTGTGGCCTGAGGTGGATAGCTAGAGACAGAGAGCCTGAATGTAGTATAAGAGACACAGAGAAACAGACTCTCTAGGTTGCTCTCTGTTACTGTTGCCCTGGCTCCCATTGTTGCTGTCCCGCCGCTATGAACTGCTGCTCTCTGCCAAGTGCCCCTCAGCCTTGGAGCCAGCCGAATATGGACTGAAACCTCCAGTAACTGTGAGCTGAATAAGCCTTTCCTTTCTTAATTTTGGGTGTCGGGTATTTGTCCCAACAATGACAGAAGGGCAACTGAGACAACAGCAAATCTATATACGGCATGAATAAAAGATAGGAAGCTGGGCAGCCTCACAGTCATGAGGTAGAAAGGAAGACATGCGACAGGAAGACCTAACTCAGCTGTGAAAGAAGCAAATTAAAGGTGTCAGACTCTGCCAACAGCAAATGCAAATTTCAGAGTGAGCAGGAGGGGACAAAGACAGATATTAATCAAGCTGAGACATCACTGTTTCACAATATAAACTCTAGAATAACCTGCAGGTCTCTCTAGAAGTATGTATGATTTGGTATTCCTGTTTTCTAGAGAAGGCTTCACACACAAAAAAAAAATTATTAAGTATTGAAATGAAGAAAAAAATGTAAAAAATTAAGATATAAAGCAAAATGAGTCTCACTGGAGAAAAATAGCAGATAAAATACTGTTTAGCAAATTTCAACATATTTTCTTACTGATAAGTTTTTTCTTATAAAAACTCAATCCGCAGGGCTGGGGAGGTAGCTCAGAGGTCTAAGGGCCTGCCTGGCAAGCACAAGGAACCAGCTTTGATCCCCAGTACTGCATGCTGTGCCAGCCCAGGAATCCCAGGTGGGGTGGCACATGCCTGTAATGCCAGCGCTGAGGCTGAGACAAGAGAATCATTACAAGTCTCAGCTGCATAGCGAGACTGTGTACCAAATCAATCAATCAATCAATCATTAAAAAATTCACTCCCCTCCAAGCGGGCAAAAGTTAGAAATCCTTTTCCAAATGGAAAATTAAAGTTCACTATCTAAATGGTCTGTGCAAAACACAGGAATAAATATCATTTTTCTGCTGCAAAGTGTTAAAACAGATTACTAGGATATATCTAAACATCTACATTGCTTTAATGAGAGCAGAACTTCAGGTAACAGACATTTACCGTCGTTGTTTCTTGTCAAAAGTGACCATGTGACTATGTTCCAGCCAATGCAAAATAGGCAGTTGACATACTAAGCAGAACTTCTAAGAAAGCATTTTCAAGGACGGGGGTACATTCTTCTTTGCCTCTTGTCCCTTCCAGCAGCCTGAAAAGCTGACATAATGATTGGCTCTTTTGCAGCCATCCTGACCTCAATAGGTACAGCTAGTAGTTGAGAAATGGAAGGTGAAAAGAAAGTAGATGCTCTAACATTCTGAGGCTGCCATACCAGCCCCAGACTGCCTCTCTCTGGCTTTCTTTCACATGAGAGGTACACTACTCAATTTAAACACACACACACACACACACACACACACACACACACACACTTATTTATTTATTTATTCCCCCACCCCTCAGGGTATAGATAATCCTATCTGGACCAGCATTAGCTATTAGAACATCTTTCTATTAGAATGAAATTTAACAGGAAAATGACAATCATTTAAAGTGCTAACTAATTATAATCATGCAGCTTCTCATACAAACTATGTAATAATGGAATAACTTGCAAAAGCTTTCAATGTACACCAATAACAAATATTCATTACATAGCAATACTGAAGAGAAAAGTTTTAAAGGTTTTCTATAAGTTAATGTTCTCCAACATTATACAATTTTGGACAAGTCAGCAACAAAAGCAAACAATAAGGTAACACTTTTAAAATCTGGTCCTAAATTTATTGCTGAACCAAGCTAAAGAACTACAATCCTTGTTTCCTGATAACTATCAATTTTAGTAAGATAACATGGGGCATACACAAAGCAATGCCCAAACATACACACCCTTATATAAATACTGTTTTGACACAAAACACCAAGTATTTTTTGTGAATGAACTTTTCTGGTAACAGCACTGCAGCTGTGCATAGACACAAATTATTGAACTACAACATAATAAAAGAAGGTTTTAACATGATTTTTCAATGCTGAAATCAGATCTAGTTTCTTAGGCAACTCAGAACTTTATGTTATTCTGATTGTCTGAAGACTGGCATGAGGCAGAATTTTACTTATCAAAACACTGGCAAAGACAGCCTATATATGTGGGGTAACAGATAACCCCACTTGTTAACAAGTGTTTGATTAGCAGACGTCAGGCATCTTGCCTCAGAAATCATTAGCCAACTTATCCAGGAGATTTTATGCTGTATCCTAAAACAACCAGCAACTGAAGCCATTCTAAAATGCTCAGTACACCAGTCTGCCCAGACACTTGCCTTGCTGGCTGCTTTCAGGGGCCAGCAACAAGTGGCAGCAACAATTATGGACAAAAGATCTTGGCATTCAAGATGATGATGCTAGAAATTCCAGATAGTCACAAATTTGAAACTATTTGCATTTTACTCTAGAGTACAATTTCTCTTTCTAAAAAAAGTTCAATGTTTAGTTTTCAACTAGGCTCAGCAATTACAAAAGTTTGGCCGATGGCTTTCCTAACACTGTCAATTAACTCAAACTTGAAACCAATCCCTACTTCCTTTTCTCCTAAAGCAAGTTGCCTTATAATAATATAAGCATATCTGAATGGATGACAGAAGTTGAAGTCATTCTTTTAGTAATCAACCCTGGAATTGAGTCTTGGCCATTTATTTTACATTTTTCTTTCTTTTTTTTTTTTTAAAGCTAGAAGTAATGAAAGAATAGAAAGTGTCTTACTCTGGTTTGGGCCTCATGGGTTTCTACAGTGTGGCAATCGAGAGGAAAGCTAGAGACAAATGTATACTGCAGTTGTCTAATTCTGAATTTGGAGGATTTTGATGGAAAAAAAAAGCACTGCTCTCTAATAGGACTAGTTTACCACTGACAACAGATCTGCAAAACAACTGTAGCTTCCTTAAGTTTAAATACTTTGCTTCTATTCTGATAATAACATTGCTGGAATCAAGCTTCTTCTTCTTTTTTTTTTCTCAGGACCAGGGTTTGAACTCATGATCTTACACTTGCCAGGCAGGCACTTGTGCCACGGAGCTATCTCCCTAGCCCCTGGAATCAAGCTTATAAATCTACAAAAATATTAAAACTACATTGGCACAGGGGTAGTTGAAAATTATCTAGTCTATTCTGATAAATACTGACCTTAAGAATGCCAGGAATTATAATTCTACTAATTTTACCTGCCTCCCCATGCTCATAAGGCAAAACAAAATCACTTGTTACTAAAAAGCACTCTGAAGAAACTGTTAAAGGGAAATTTCATGAAGAAGCTCTCTTGCTAGTTTCTGTTACACCACCTACATGGAGACCACCAATGCTGTAAAACACAACATAGGGATCTGGGGAGATAGCTCAGTAGAAGAAGTGCTTGCCTGGCAAGCACAAGGTTCTCAAGTTTGATTGCTAGTATCATCAAAACAAAACAAAACAAAACAAAACAACAAGAACAAAAACACAGTATAAAACTCCTTGGTCTGGCACGGGACCTACAGAATCCAAATCTGTGCTCTGAAGCCCAGTACATAAAATGCCACACCTTAAAATCAAGATCTTTAAACCACCAAAGTTATTCTTTGTGCCTTCGTCAAAGTAAGTGAGAAACAGTTAAGTTTCTAGACTGCTTTCCTTTTTCTGTCCCTTTATACTAGGTAAACGAACTGTAGTTTTTCAGCTTTCCTTCCGTGGTTTCTTTCTCTCTCAGGATTTCTTCCAAGCTCTTACATTGGTAATACTGAAACTGGTGATATAGCAAGCACACACCAACCAGTGATGAACATATTTTCCTAAAGAAAACTCAAGTCCTAGGTTTTGGATTAGTTAGTAGACCGATGCTTTACCTCTTGCTCATGTACAGACCTCTGACATAGTGCAACTGCTCAAAAAATGGCGCTTCTGGACAAGTGTTGCTTTCATGGCCTGAAACCCGTGATGCTCGTCCTCACTGGTTTCAGGCAATGTGCCTGAGAGCTCTGCCTAACTCTCTCCATTGAAATTCTACCTCTATATTAACCAAGTAATATTGAAAACTAGCTTTTCTCCTCATAAGCACAGCAGCCACCCAGGCATGAACGGTGGCAGTGTGGGTCCTACGCCCTAAAATCAGGGCATTGGGATGGCTCCATGGGGTGGTGCCACACTGGGTGGAGAGCACAGCAGCCCCTGGAGGGAGTGACTCATTTGTAGATGCAGCAAACATCCTGGCGTGTGGCCTCAGGCGGAGGCAAGGCCCGGCTCTCCCACGCAAGGCACATGCCAGCTCTCAGGCGGCTCCGTACCTGCCCAGCCCGTGTAAGCAGTGCCATCGCGACGGTCTGCTGACTTCAGGCCTCTCTCCATCTGCTGAAGCAGCTCTCGAATCTTATTGGTCAAGCGCTGTGAGAACTCAGGGGTCAGCTGTAGAGATTAAGGGAAAACAAGTATCAAGAGATGCAGCCACCTGCCAGAAACAGGAGAGTACAGTACTTCACTTTCACCTAAGTCATCTTTCTGTCTTAGCAGAGAATCACTTAACAATAGCAGACTAACAACATGAAAAAGTACTATGCTTTTCTACTCAAAGCAAAATATGTTTTATGTGAAATTTTTCAACTAGTTAGGATCATCTATTACTCAAACCAATATTTGTCTTATAACGAAAGTTATTTTACTAAATTAAATTAAAATCAAAAGATGTGTGTTGCTCTGAAGCCACTAGAATCAAGCAATAAAAATGTTAATTTTCTGAAACAAACATTTTTTTTAAAACACATATGGTTTTGTTCTTGTTTTGAGAAAAAGTCTCATTTTATATATATATATATATATATATATATATATATATATATATATTTTATTTTCAGGTTGGCCTCCGACTCTGTATGTAGCCCAGGCTGAGCTTGAACTTGTGATCATTCTGCCTCAGCCTCCTAAGTATTGGAATTATGGGCAGCACCACTAGGCCCAGTTTACATGCAATTTTTTAAAATCGAAGAAAGAGCATTAAGATAAACAAAACATTCATGTACCGCCAGAACCTCAAGCAGAGTACAAAGAATGTTAAAGGCACCACCAGAACTCCTCTCCAGCACAGTGCTGGTGCAAAGGAGTGGTCCTAAGTGCTGCCCACTTATTGAGCCCGGCTCTGTCCCTATTGCTACCAGCCTTGCACTATGTAGCCCAGGCTGGCCTCAAAGTTGCAGCCATCCTCCTGCCTCAGCCTCCCAAGAGCTGGGACTCCAGGTGTGCAATGCCCTGCCTGGCAGGCAAATCAAACTCTCAACCATTTCTGGTTTATTCTGAAGCAGCACTATGATTTCTCACTTACACTCTGACCAAGCCCCTTTCTTTGACGGTTGCACTCCTGTTATTTAGCACTTTCTGCCAAAAGATTTAAGATGTGAAAATGCTTAGTAAGGTAAAATACACAGGCCTAAAAATCTCAGCGAGTGTATGCAGGACACCGTGCCACCTCTACTGATTACGGAGAATTTGCTACCTTGCTTGGCATTACTTTCAGAAGCCAAGAATTATGAGCACACCCCAGCCTCATTCAGGAAAGTTACTCTACCAGGCATAAACTCCATTTAATAAAGGTGATCTCTCGGAAAGTACTGTTTGGCTGCTGCCCAAATTATTCAAACTCTAGCAATAATGTGGTGAGTTTCTAAAAGTCCTTTTTCCTTCACAGATGCCATAAAACACAGCAATTCCTTATTGAAATGTTCGGGTTAAAATTAATTAGGCTAGATCTCTAGGGTTGGAACTTTTGCATTCAACATTAAGTAATTTTAGAACCCATTTGCTAATTATTCTGTAGGATCTGTTCAAACACTATGTGAAACAGTAAATGACATTGTTATTTTTGGATAAGAAGTTACCATTACCAATGTCTCTTCCTCCTTCCTTTGAAATGAATTAAGTCTGTAAAAAACCACATATGCAGCCTCAACAGCGCACTACAATTCCCTGAAGCCTCCTATCCCAAGGGCACGCCCTCCATCCATTTTTCCTCACTAAGCCAGCATGAAACAGCTTTGCCTTCTCCAAGACACTCACTTTGGCCTCAGCATCTGCAGAGTTAGGCAGGAAACAGGCCAAATGGCCAGAGGGACACACCTAAGCTTGGGAATATAAAGAGCTTTGGACAGCTCCATATTGCTCTTTACAGAACCAGACTGACTTTAAATCCATAGACACTTTGTTCCCTTCGACCCTATGCCTGTCTTTCATCTCTCCATACCTCCCACCTACATTACTAACCCAAGTTAATCTAGGATGATCATATCTTCTGCACTGAACCAATAGAGCAACAAAAAGTGAGCCCCACAGCCACCAAGCTCTAAGACCACGACAGCACACATGAAACGCTTTTTGTATTTTGCTAAGTTTCACACGAATAAATTGGTAAGAAAAAAAAAAAAAAAAAGTGCGCGTGCACTCTGGATTTCTCAAAGCGTGGCATGCTTAAAAGTACTTTTCCCTCAGAACAGCGCACCCCAACAGTAGGAGGGAAACCTACTGGCCCTGGCCTCACACACCCAGACCGCTCTTATGCAAGGGCTCTGTGACTTGCCGAGTTTATCTTTACTTCTCCAGCTTTGCAGAGGTCCTGCAAAGGGCGGTGATGGGAGCCAGGACTTGAAGTCCATCTCGCACACTTTCCTTTGCACGTCAGTCTTAAGATGGCTTTGCCGCATCCCCATTCCCCGCCCACGCCCGTGTGCACCTCCGAGGAACAGAGCGCACGCGTGGGTAGCGTTGGGCTTTGCGCCTCTCCCTGGGAAGCAAACCAGCACAGATGGCAAAGGCCAGCGACCTGGTGCATCCTAGTAGCCCAAACCTCTATGATTCATATTCTCAATGGTTCGGGTCATTTCTTCACCTCACATCCAACCTTATACTTTATTACAATTTGTACATATTTTTTTCTCAAACCGCACGTTTCTTGACGGGGGTCTTCGCGCCCCGCGTGGCGCGGAGGGGCGGCGGGCGCGGCGGCGGCCCCCAGACTCACCCTCCCCGCAGAGTCAAAGTAGCCTTCGGCCAGGGATTTGTTATAGTCAGCGTAGGGGTTCGGGAAGGCCCTTTGAGCCATGACGCCTGAAGCCAGCCTGCAGGACACGGGAGAGAGCGCTCGGTGGAGGTCGAGGCGGCGCCCGGAGCCGCCCCGCGCCCCGCAACGCCCGCCCGCTCGCCCACTCGCCCGCCCGCGGCCCCTTTCCGCCGCCCGGCTCGGCGCTCAGGCGCACGCGGGCCCACAGCGACCCGGGGGCGAGGGCACGGCACCTCCGCGCAGAGACGGCCAGGACCCGATACGCCCGGGAAGAAATGGGACCCGTCCCGCAGCCCTGGACCCACGCCCGCGAGGCAGAGCAAAGGAGAAGCCGCGCCGAGGAACCCGCCGCTACCGAGGCCTCCCGCCAGCCGCGTCGGACCACAACAGAAGCGGCGCTTTCACCGCCCACTTCCTGCCAGCGCGACCAATCAGAACCTGCGCCAGGGCGGAGTCCCGCCTCCTCCCTTTCACTTCTTAAAGAGACAGCAGAATAGTTTCCAAATACAGTACCTGGTTGTTGGAACCCAGGATAGCGACGGTGTGTCCCTGTGGCCATATCTTAGAAAAAAAGTGTAAATGTAACCGTATTTTGTACCTTTCTTTAAAAAATATTTTAAGAAAGCAAATTTAAGTCTTGATTCTTAAGAAATATATATGTTTACATATAAATATATATTATACATAAATATATATTATATATATATAATATATATATATTTTTTTTTAATATGGAAAAGAAGGAGCCACGTAGCAAGGGTAGATGGAAAGTGCAGAGGTAGTTTGGGGAAAGATGTGTCGAATGTTCTTGACACTCATCTGTGTGTGACACCTATCTGCACCCACTGGGCCAAGTGGTGCTACTAGCAGTAGAATTACAAGTTGTCCCTGGAGGCAGGGCAAAAAATAATCCTGATTCTGAATCACTGAGCTATGTATCCAAAAATATTTAAAAAGATCTCTATTACAGATATGGCTTCCTGGAATGCATGGAACTCAAGAGGAACTTAGAGAATGTGTGTGTGTGTGTGTGTGTGTGTGTATGTGTGTGTGTATGTGTTTAAATTTCAGGTGAAGAACTCAGATAATCATACTCTTCAGTATCATCAGTGCATACAAGACCCAATTCTACGACTTCCTTATTCTCTTAATTTCTTTTCTGAAAGATAGCTACCACAACATTTAGCTTGTATGTGTTGTACAAAATATACCATATGTTGTGGAATGATGCAGTAAATTCTCAAGATTCCATATTTTACATCTCTATTACTCTCTGTACAGTTTGCTATTTTAGATAATAATAATGTACAAATTTTCATAGTATGCCTCTATTATTCTGTATTCTGTTGCTAAATACATAACACCACAGACTGGGGCACGAGCATAAAAACTGAGTCTAGTTTGGCATACAGTCTTGGAAGTGCAAGGTTAAGGGGCTACATATGATGATGGCCACTTTGCTGGTATAGTCTGAGGTGGCACAAAACATCACATGACAAGAGATAGGGAGCATGTGTGGTTGTGTGTGCATCTCTCTTGTCTGTTCTCTCTCTTATAAAGCCAGCAAGATTCAGTTATGGGGGCTCCGCGGTCATGAATATCTTTCTTTCTTTTTTCTTTTCTTTTTTTGTGTCTTAGGGATGGGTTTACAGTGTGTTTAGAGTCTCATCACTAGTGATCCGCCCGTTTACAGCCTCCCAAGAGCTGGGATTACAGGTGTGTGCCACCATACCCAGTCTGAATATATCTATTCCTAAACACCTACCAAAGGCTCCATCTTTAATCTCCCATAGACATATTATTTCCCCCCTTAAAACTTTTGCATTTCAACCTGATTCAAATCATATTAGAAGAACTTAAAATAGAGCTCTCATTTAAAAAAAATTTCCCTAATTATAAGCATTATTCCTAATGTACAGTACTACATCTAGGAATATTCAGGTACACGTTATTATTATATACACATTATTATCTTATTCTCTGAGTGTGATTACCCTGATATATATATATATATATATATATATATATATATTTTTTTTTTTTTTTTTTTCTTTCAAAAGCCAGCTGCTCAATCATAGGATAGCTTCATAATTTCCCTAGTACTTCTAGACTGCTTTCAGAGCTGCTGGACTAGGTGATAATCCTTCCAACGGTGTCTAATACCTTTTTCATTTTCATTCTCTCTCAAATACTTTGTGCTACAGATTATTCTAATTTTTATCATTCTAATGGAATCTTATTGGTATTTAACTTTCAAAGCTTTTTGTTTCTAACAGTGTTGAACTTTTATTCATGTAATTATTGACACCTGGGCTTTATACCTGCTCATATCTGTACCAGTGCTTATATTGGTTGCAGCATTATTTTTGTGCAGAGGTTTTGCTTCTTTTGAGGGGTATAATCCATGTATTAATCTCCTTTGGCTTTAGATATTGACTGTCTGCTTTAGACTGTTAACTATTCTAGGACATGATTGAATTGGGCTGAACCACAATTCAATTCTTCATTGAATTGAGCTGGAGTTCTTTGTTTTGATGAAGTTAAACACTTGCATGTATTATTATGAGCTGAAGATTTAGCTTCATGTTCAGTAAAACTTTATTGACTCAAACTACAAAGATGATTTTTCTACATTTTATTGTACTAGCTCTTAACATTTTACATTTAAGTCTTTATCTGGAATATAATTTTGACTACGATACAAGGCATAGATCTAAACTTATTTTGGGGATGAAAGTAAAATAGCTAATAAAAGTTCAGATATAGTCAAAGCTTGAATAAGTCCTCTTCTTTTTCCTTTTAAAACATCTAAAGATTTCAGTTACTGAAAATTGTATGCTCCTTCCATCCCTAATTTCTTCCTTTATTTTCTATTAGATCTAACACAATCCATCTTCCAAACACACAACCCAAATTGGGAAGACTGTAAACAACTTTTGATGCTGTTCAGTACTGAAGAGCACCAGAGAGTGACAGAGGCAGCCCCCACTGGTTAGCACTATGTCCCTGCAGGAGTGATGAGTGTCTAAGCATATGTTCAAAGCATGTTTCCTGAGATTGAACCAAATTGAGGCCCAAATGTAACCAGAGTCAGGTAGTCTAATAAAATACTGAGAAGCCCTCCTAGAAGGCTTGAAGGCAGAAAGAAAGAAAATCATACATAGGGCGAAAATTTCAGAGATGTTGCAAAAACCAGACGAAAGCTCCAGTCAATTCTATGCGAGACTTTGTAAGACATTTTGACTCTGTACTGTTTGTCCCAGAAGTATCTGAAAATCAGTGTATGGTAAATGAAGCTTTTATAGGACAGGGCTTAGGGGGCATCAGGCGGAAATTACAGAAGTTAAAAGGTTTTGATGGCAGGAATGCCACTTGGCTCTTGGAAGTAGCCATTAAAATTTATGTTTACAATGATCAAGCAGCCAAGCAAGAGACTGCCTGAGAGCTTAGAATAAAGGCAGATCTGCTGGCAGCAGTATTTATGCATCACTAAAAGGATGGGGGTGAAGGTGGAAACAAGGAAAAGGTCTGAGTGGGCAGGGATCCAAGAACTGGCAGAAGCTAGCCTGAAAGCAATGTGTATGGCACAAAGTGGTTGGACACTGGAAAAATGAGTTGCCAGAAAAAGAGACCAGAAGGATAGCAGAGGATATGAGACCAGAGATCCCATCACCAAGGGCTGCTTACAGAAAGAACAGGAAACAGACCTTATCACACTGGTTGGAACTAAGAGCTATATTGATTAGGTCAAATGTGGCTCCATCTCTCTAGGCCCAAGACTCTATATTTCACAATGAAGTTAGGAGACCAACTGATGGATTTTGTAGTGGTCAGTGGTGCAGAGCACTTGGAAGTGACATAAGCCACTGGGCCACTGTCCTAAGAAAAATGTGGCTCTCGTGGGAGCCATTGAAATCCCAGAAAGAGACCTATTTTTAAGTCTAAATATAAGTCATAGGAGGACAAAAAGTCGCATGTGAGTTCCTATATCTCACAAACTGTCCAGTTCCCTTGTTAAGAACAGACTTGCTCCAAAATCTTCAGTCCCAAAATACCTTTGGGCCACAGGGGGAGGTAACTCTAAATTTGACCTAAGCTAAAGTTGTAGGGTTAGTTGTTATTATCCCACAAACGGAAGAATAGGTTTTGTATTCACACTAGACTTAAAAGGCAAAAATAGGCGATCTAGTTGGGCTGGCACATAAGATACCCTCTTGGGGGTGGGGTGGCTATGACCAGTGATAGAATTAAAGCTAGTGCAATTTCACTAATACTGCCCTCCCCTGAGAGGCCATACAAGACAAGCAAGAACATTTGAAATGGCTCATATGTCACGGAATCTTCACTAGATGTCAGTCTTCCTGGAACACCCTGCTTTTGTCAATACATAAGCCTGGGACCAATGAATACAGGCTGGTAGAGGATGTACATGCTGTCAGTCAGGCTGCTGAGGCTTTCTGCCCAATGATGCCAAATCCATAAGTGCTAGTGCAACTCATTCCAGCAAGTGCTGCCTTGCTTACCTGCTTAGACTTAAAGGATTGTTTGCTTGTTTGCACCTTGTATCAGTCAGCCATCTTTGAATTTCAATGGAAGGATTCCATCCCAGGCATAAAAAAGCAGGCATCCTAGACTAGGCTTCCTCAAGGCTAGACACTTGACAATCTTTGAAGAGGCCTTAGCTACTGATCTTAAAACTTTCATCACACCAGCAGAAAATAACTTTGCTACAATACGTAGGTAACCTCTTTTTGGCAGCCCCAGTCCAAGAGGACTATTATCAAGGAACTAAAGACCTCTTACATCTACTCTGGAGAGCAGGATACAAGGTACCCAAGAAAAAGGCACAAATAGTTACTGACAAGAGGTCATATGTCTAGACTTCATAGAGACACAGGGAAATATCAACTGGGCATAGAACAGAAATAAGCTGTCTATATTATCCCATACCCAACCACCTGATGCCTAGTGAAAGACTCTCTGGGGACAACAGGATTTTGTCATGTGAGGATTCCAAATTTCTTATTATTTGCCAAACCCTTTTATAAAGCCACAAGAGAGGCAGAAAAGGAGCCCTTCCTCTGGAAACAGATCAAGTATGGGCATTTAAATGCATCAAAGAGGCTTTAACTCAGCTCTCCATCTTAAGACTGCCAGACATAACGAAACTCTTTTTCCTATATATGTCCATGAACAAAAGAATAGCCATAGGTGTCTTAACCCAGGTTATGGGATCCTGCAACATCCAGTGGCACACTTGTCGCAGCAGGTAGACTCTGCGGCCTTACAATGACCTCCTTGCTGCCACTGCTCTAGTGATGTAGGAAGCTGATAATTGACTTCGGGACAACTAACTATTCCAGTACCACCTTCAGTTATAATCTTAATAGATGAGAAGGGATATCAGTGACTATCTAATCTGAAGAGGATTCAGTATCAGGGGCTGTTATGCAAAATTCCTTGTATAACTCTAGAGATAGTAAACGCTCTAAATCCGACCACTTGGTCCTCAGTCAAAAGAGCACTGCTTCATGACTGAGTGGAGATGGTGGATAAGGTATTCTCCAGCCATGGAGTAATCACAGATTGCACTCAGGGAGATCCAGGTGTCAGATATTTCACAGAGGGGAATAATTTTGTATTGCAAGCAGTCCAACAAGCAGAATATGCAGGAATGATGTTGGACTCTATGGTAGAGACCCAGCCTTTGCGTACTGAAACCTCTCTCAGTGAGCTCAGGTAATAGCCTTGACCAGAATACTATTACTACATAAGGAAGGAAAGATTAATATCTGTGCTGATTCCAAGTATACCTTTGTCATGCTACATGTTCATGGAGCTATACACACACACACATAGGGCTCCTGACTGTTGGGAGAAAGGAGATGAAATGCAAAGAAGAAGTTTTATAGCTTCCAGATGCTTTGTGGGCACCAAGGAAAATGGCTGTTATACACTACAGGGGATGTTCATAGATTGGTATGCTAGAAGCCACAGGAAACACAAAAGAAGACAGAAAAGTGAAATGCACTATTATGGTAGCTGCACAATCCAAAAGGCAGATCTCGGCCCTATGCTTCAGCCCAGAACTCCCACTCCTAGAGACCCTAAACTATACTCCAAATGAAAAGACAGGGTTTTCCCAGGAGCCTGGGGCTTATGTCAAGAGAGGATGACAGAGATTCTATGATGGGTGACCAGATATGACTGAAATGATGGACTCTAAGTTTGTGAGGCAGTTCCATCATGGGTTTCATGTGAGAAATGGCAATTGAGATATTACTTAGTCATCACTTCTATGAGCCATGTCTCACTGCCATTACTCAAGCTGTTTTGGAACAGCACCTCACCTATTACATAAAACAACCCAAAACAAGGGCCAGCCAAAATCCTGGGTATCCATGATGTGGTCACTACTCCATGTGAAAACTTGCTTGTGGACTTCACTGAGTGGCCCTAAGAAGGGCCTATCAACATATGTTAGTGCTAGTCTGCATCTTCTCAGGGTTAGTAGAACCTTCCCTATCTGGAAAGAAAAAGCAGTGGGGGTAGCAAAGGTGCTAATAAAGGATGTGACCCCAAGGTTCAGATTGTCCCTAACTCTGAGACTAGACAATGGACCAGTATTCATGGCTGAGATAGTTCAGGATCAAGGGCACTTGATGTTAAAATATAAAATGAATACTACATAAAGCCTACTGGCCTCAAAGCTCTAGAAAGGTAGAAAAAGTATTATTAAGAAACACACTTGAGAGCCACACATGGTGGCACAAGTCTATAATCCCAGCACTTGGAAGGCTGAGGCAGGAGGATTGATGTGAGTTCGAGACCAGCCAGGGCTACAAAAGTGAGCTCAAGGCCAGCCTGAACTGCATAGTGAGACCCGGTCTGAAAAAGACAAAAAAAAAAAAAAAAGAAAAGAAAAAAAGAAACACACTTGACCTGGGATCAAGTCCTGTTGTGTTCCCCTCTGTGTCTGGTGTATTTCCACTTAATAAATGGGGTATCTCCCTCATGAAATCATGTTTGGCTGATCACTCACAAGTACAAATCAAATTAAAGATGATGTCCATGAATAGGAGAATTACCTCGAAGGAGACCAATGCAAGCTTTTGGAATAGCCATAAAATGTATCCAGGGCTGGGTACAGATGAAAATGTTTGAAGGTTTAGAAGACAACAATTCATCCCATTAAATTTGGAGAGTCTGCTTGGGTCAAAGATGGATGGACGCCACACTGTAATCTTGTCCATATCCACTGCTATTAAAGTTGCAGGAGCTGTGCCTTGAATCTACCACAACCAGCTGAAACCAGCAGTTGAAGACAAAGTGGACCAACTGAAAGAATCCACACCAACCAAACTGACTGATTCTGTGGAGGATTTCACCATCTCCAATGATGACAGCCCTTCTCTAGGCATACTGGAAGATGTCTAGTCTACACACCACAGAAACTTGATGATCCACAGTGTTCTGGTCTGGTCATTGTGGAGGCCAAGCAGGTGACACACAGTGGAAGCCTGAGGATCATTATGGAGTTGTAACAATGATGTTTCTTTTCCTTTCTGTTATATTTTTCTTCTTCCTTCAGTCTACGGGAAAATCCATTTGCGACCCAGGACATAGCAAGGACTATGTGATCCGAAGGTCTCTGCCCCATGAAAACTGGTTTCAAAGCTATGCTGGAGAAAAGAGATAGGAAAAGGTAGTTATTTAAACAAACTACACAGAATGTTCTGTGGGAGTTCTACATACCCATCTATACACTTAATCTCATCATCAAGTTACAAGTGGTACTTGGAGTTACAAGCTTATCACCAATCATACTGCATCTACAAAGGACTTAAATGTACAGGCACAAAAAGCCTCAAAAATGAAACATGCTATATGCCATAATGGACTGGCCTTAGACTACCTCCCAGAGCAGGACAGAGGAGTACATGGGAAGTTCAGGCTAACCGATTCTCTGGTAATTGATGACAATGGTAAGGCATTGAAGACATTACTACCAGGATCCAAAACCTCGTTCATGTCCCAATCTAAAAGTGGCAAGGATGGTCTCCAAGACACTTTGTGGAGAGGATGTTTCTTAATTTTTAGAGGGCTCAACACTCTGATAGAGACAGTGCTAGCAGTCTTAGAAGTCTGTCTCTCCTGCCCTATTCCTACCAATACTTGTCAAAAATATCCAAGAGCTACAGAAAATCTATTGAATAAACAGCACCACCTGGCTGATGGCCCTAGCTAGACACCAACACTTGCCTGATGGAGACCTGCTCTTTCAGATAGAATGAAAAATGTTAAAAGTGATGCACTCTATTAAAAGCTCAGTTATAGAGACCTTCAAAGGGGATAATAAAATAGAACTTAGAGAGTTCTTCTGTGCTTTTCTCTCTGATAAGGAAGACACATTAAGTAGTTCTCCCATGGAAGTCTCCTCCCTTAGAGGAGCAATACTGCGTACCAATATCAATAAAATGAACAAATGTGGCTATAAACAAGATTCACAATGTCCTAACATCCTGAGATACACAGGATGCGTTTTCTTTGAAGGCTAATATAGGGCTAGCTGCTAGGATGACTGTCTTTGCCTTGCTTCTATGTTTCTCCTTGCTTGATGTCACAAACTGTATAAAAAGGGACTTCTTGGTTTGGGGCCCAGCCTCATTTTGAACATTTCTAGTGTCTGGGACAGTACACAATTAAGGTCCTCCTGAAAAATCCCTCCTGGTGTCTTCAGTTTCTTGGAAATTTCACAGCAGTCTTTAATGGGTAATGGAAGTGATAATAACAAATACTACCTATCTGCTAGCACAAGGGCAGCATTTTTAGGTTTCTGCAATCTTCTCCTTGCCTCTGACCTCATTGCACGGATACCTTCGCTGTTATTTCCAGCGTAATACCTTGGAATTTGTTAGCAGGTAGATCACTGACCTATGGTAAAAGATAGGTCATGAGACTCCACACTCTTTAGTTTTCCCAGAACACGCACACACACACACACACACACACACACACACACCAGCAATCAATCAATCATTCAATCATATGTCATTTATTTTTTTCTCTTTCATATGCTTATGAAGAGTACCATTTCCTTTCAGCTCAAGATGGTGTAAAGAAAGATTTCTCTAAGCCTGAGTTTAATGTAGGTGTCTCATTGATTTAACATCTAGCTGGACTGTGTATTACTGAAGCAATTTTCTGTTTTGTTCATGGTACAGAATTCATGGATTGACAGGCGCTATTGCCAGTGGAGGAAACAGGAACATAAGAGATGCACGCTAGGCACACCATGGTGCACTTCTAATTTCCCAGAGACAACATTTCCTATGGTTCTGGCAACACTAACTCCATGTTTTGTCAGGACTGTTATTAGGGTACTGACAGATTCCTTTCTCTAAATGTACCTGCTGGGTGAGAGCCACTATTACGCGAAACACAGGTGTGCAGGAGCTGCCTCAGGAGATTCAAAAGATCGGGAGTGTAAAAGTTGGTAAAAGATGTACAGACACTTAAACAGTTTTTTTTTTTTTCCTGTCTGCAATTAACTCTTGGGAAGGGATCTCGATAAAGTGTAGCTCATGCTTTACAAGCAAAAGGAAAAAGTGGCTTTCCATTTTATTATTAAAGGCAGCTTCCTGTGCTATGTTGTTAAAATTATGCAGAACCTCATTCGGTATATTTCTGAAGTGCATAATGGAAATCACCTTGCCTGGGAGTTCTCACAAGAAAGAATTATCAATTGGTTGGATGTGTTTGCTTCTATCCGCACACTGCCATGTTAACTCCTTCATGATATGAGGTGACGCAGTACTGAAGCCTTACTTTGTCCTGTTCTGTGGCATCCTTTGGTGAATCTGGCAGTCCTGTCTGCTGGCAGGGGAAAGTGGCCAGTAGAGAGACTCTGGGCACTGTAGTTCTTCTTTTTAAGTTTGGGAATTGTGTCACAACAGGTAATTTTCAATCTTTTAAAGGAAAAATTATAAAATTTGCTGACTTGCCTGGTAGTCACATTATTTGTACTTTCTTCTTTTTTCTTTGCAATAAGAGACAAGAGTGAAAATGCACAGAATAACTGCAAGTTGAGAATATTTCATCATAAGAAGGGGAGAAGCTGCTTTACAAATGTGATGTGAACTTAGCATTGGAATTCACAGACCCAGCAGTTTCAGACTGCTACCTCTGTATTGGGTCATTGTGAATGGACCATACTACTGAGCTTCCTGTGGCACAGACAGGAGCTGTAACAACTGGGGCCTCCACTGCAGGAAGGGGTTGACTTCACCAACATCATCCCAGTACCTGGGTTCCGGGCTAGTCTCAGAACGATCTGAGAAGGGAAGGATGAAGTTGTTGGTCCAAATTTCCTAAACCCTGACAGTCAGCATTTGTAGAATAAGGAGCTAAAACAAGATTTCTTTCCTAGGTACCTTCTAATTTTATTATTATTATTATTATTATTATTATTATTATTATTATTATTTTGTAGTTTTAGGGAAGGGTCTACAGGGTGTTGAGGGTCTCAGTACTAGATCAGACTCATAGTGATCTGCCTGTTCACAGCCTCCCAAGAGCTGGGATTGCAGACATGCATCACCACACCCAGTCTCAATTGCCATCTCAGTACACCCTGAGGCTGCGGCTTGAACCCTGGTCCCTTGCACCTGCTTGCAGGTGCTTTAATCCACTGATCTATTTGGCTGGCCTTAGGTAACTTCTAATTTTTAGATCACTCATGCAGTGTCTCCCTTCAGGAGCTAGTTCAAGACCCAGAGTTTTAGATGTTGCTACCAGAAATTCTGATCCAAGAGGTTTGGGCTCAGTTTACACTTTAAAATTCTCTGCATGAATCTCTTTCAGATTAGAGTTGTGTTGGTCTGCTTTCCTTCACTGTGACAAAATACCTGAGAAAAATAAGATGTAAAGTTTATCTTGGCTCATGGGCTCAGAAAATTCAGAGCATGTTCACTTGGTTGCGTTATTTCTGAGCCTGTGGTAGAAGAGTGTGGCAGAGGAATGCTGCTCACTGGCACAGCAGCCAGAAAGGAAAGATAAAGGACAGATTGATGGATAGACGGATGGATAGATAGATAGATAGATCCACAGATCCACAGGGACAAAATACATCCTTAAGCGCATTCCAAGTGACATACTTCAGCTGTGCCCTATCTCCTAATAATCCCTTCAGCTATGAACTCATCAGGGTAGCAGTCACTTGAGGAGGTTCAAGTCATAACATTTCTGGGCTCCATCTTGGGGCATAGCTGCCCTAAGGATCAAGCCTTTAACACAATTTATGTCTAAACCACAGCAAGAGTCTTGGAGATGAGGATGAATCTTTAAAGGATTTTCTTGCAAATTCGAGGTTGATATATGCTGCTTCCACTCAGGGACAGAAGAGAAGATGCTGGATGTAAAAACCATGGCTCTACACTACAGGCTGAAATCCTGTCTGTGCTTATGCCTTCTGCTTTCAGGGAATCTTGTAGTCTCTGAAGTATTTCATAGGCTAGAGTTCAAAAAACAAAAAGAAGAAAGATGTTGGTTCGCTGTAACCCCAACTAATTTATAAGCAGCTATTTTACCTAAATAATTCTACTTCTAGATAAGGAGCATTAGGATTTTCTTTTTGCAAGCTCATTCTTCTAGGATGTTTTTCTTAGCTCTAGCCTAAATGGCTTTCAATCAGAAGTTTAAACATGTGCTGGAGAGCAACTAGCCTGGAGAAGTCTTTTGTAAGTTTTCAAGCTTAACTTTGATCCTCTTTAGGCAGTATAATTCCATTTTATGCCTTTTCTTCAAATAACCTAAGCTGTTTAATAAAGCTCTATAACATTTAGCCAGAGGCTAGGCAGGCTAATGTGGACAGGACAGGGCGGTTTGTTTGGCTTCATATTTAAGGCTCATAAAACTTCTGGAGATGAGTGGAGTTGGCAGGATCACAAGACTATCAAAAGGTGTTGATCCACAGCCCATTTAATGACAGTATCTTCTGGTTTCAGGACCTTCACAGTGGTCCAGGCACACTCATTGAACTACCTCCTTTCCTCTCTGGGTCCATCCCCTGAATAGCACTACGATTATTACCCCACTTTTACGTGTGAGGGGGTTGAGACTTGTATAGCTAAATCATTTTCCAAAGTCACTACCACGTTGTTGTGTTTGTTTCCAAAAACCACACCTTTGTGTTCATGTATCTTTTTTTATATACATGGTTGGCCATGCCTGACTAGGCAAACATGAAGTTTCTAAAATATTTCCAAATTATATTTTCTGATTCATTTGTTGAACTTTCTGTTTGTTCACACATTCACTCATTTTTCACATCAATTTTAAATAGTTGTTTATGGAGCATTCTAGTGTGCTCTGGGTTATAGGAATACAAAGATGAAAAATAAAGTCTTTGATCTACATTATCTCCTAGTCTAGTAAGAAGATGAGAAGTAAACAAATGCTTACAAGATGCATATTTCAGTATGCTCTGAAATACTCGGGAAGCTAAGAGAACTATCTGAGCTGGGGCAGTCGGAGAGATTTCATGGCTTCATGGAAGGTGATTTCTGAGCTTATTTGGAAAAGGACTTAGCAATAAGCTAAGTAAAGGCAAGCAGAGGGCGATCACCTTGGACAGAAGGATCAGTGTGTATACAGATGGAGTAAGTGGAAGTCGCAAAACTTTCTGTAAACACCAAAAGCCTACAGGGAGCAGAGGTCTGAAAGAACAGAAGTGCCAGTGAGACACGGGTCCTGAAAGGTCTCAGAGGACTGGCAGGGAGACTGTACTTTATCTTTCGAAAATGGAGAACAAGGGGGTCGAGTTTTCTTCTGACAAAGCTTCTCAGATGCACATTTTCCTCAATCTTTCTGGCTCATGACTA